>NADL03000166.1:0-164598 GCA_002205965.3 Kappaphycus alvarezii
AAAAGGGAAAAAGAACTTGATTCGGGATCGAATCAGAGGGTAGATACAGTATAAAAATATCTAGATAAAATGGAAGTAAATTTGGGGAGGACCGCGGTAATGATAAGCGAGGTTCAGGGAGGACGAGGAAGGACCGGAACTATAAGCAAATTTGGACAAGGAGAGGTAGTACAGTAAACTATAGGCCTGTAGATGACGGCGACAAAAAAAAATCTGCGCCTAACAGGGCGCAACGCTGCGCCTTCTGGGGTTGGGGGGGTTATACGAGGATATTGGCCGGCCGGAGCTCATTGCCCGGGACGAGGAGCGGAACCTCGTGCCGTGTATCCAGACCCGCGGCGCGGGTAATGTGTGTCGCAAACGCAAAACAGAGCGAGTCATGGCGGTGCTGACGGCCGAAATCAGGGCAGCAGAGGTCGGTGGCGTGATCCCCGAGGGTGTCCAAGGGGTGGTCACAGTGGTGACAGTTGAAGGGCCTCGAGTCATCATACACTGGCAGTCCGAGGTGACGGCGGAGCGTGGTCTACCAGTGTGTCGTGTGCAACTTTGTTGCTGCCGTGTGGTGGGCGAAGAGAAGGCCACAGCGGGGCTCCGGCGGAACGCTAATCCACGGATGGGATGTCGAACGTTGGCGTCGTTGTCAGCGGTCGGGTGTGGGGCAGTCGCCGTACGCCATGCCAAGCGTCCCGATTATGCCTATGCGACAATCAATTACCTACGTATGCTCCTGTTCGCCCTCGCGCTTGACCCTTGCTCCTAGAACTCCGCAATACCTTTCCACACCTCCCCCTTAACGTCTGGTACGCAGATGACGGAAACTTCATTGTGCCACTGGAATGCGCTCGCTAGGTGCCCCGGTTTCTTTCTACCGTGGACGGGCCTCTGGGTTCCACATCAACATTTTCTGCCACAAGACTGGTGCGTAGTGGCCGACCGCGCCGTCCCAGGATCTCCTCACCGCTGCCACAATGCCGCGCGACTTCAAGACCGTGGAGGCCACTAATGTGCTCGGAAGCCCGGTTGGCAGTAACGCTGGATGCCCCCGCCTCCTTGACGATAAACTCGACACCATCCGAACGTGCTGAACGTCTCTTTTCATGTTGAACGACCCTCTACTCGCTTTTCAGATTCTTCGTGGTTGCGCATCATCCTGCCGGCTTATTTATCTTTTCCGCAGTACCCCGCCGCATTTAACCGCTTCCCCTGCCAAGTCCTTTGACGAGGAAATGCGAAGAGTATTCGAAAGCATACATCTCCGCTAAACCGATACAAGCTGGACCCAGGCAACACTCCCCTTCGGCTCGGGTGGCCTTGGCTTATGCTAAACCCAAGGAGGTCAAATCATAGCGTACACAGTATCTCTCCTCATAAACTCGGCACTGTTAGAATAGGTTCTTGGCTATACCCTACTTCGCACTGCCCGCCTCCACGCTCCATCATATGAACCCCTTGCAATCTTCCTCAAACTCCGTACTGACTTTCAACTACAGAACCTGGTCTATTGTGTCTATTGGGCATTCGTCCTCATATGAGGACAACTTTTACCAGCTATTTTTTAAAATACGAAATTTTTTAGCCGCCTTTTTTAGTTCCCACGTACTCTTTTAAACGTGTAGATACTCGATCAAAACAAACTTTTCGAGAATTCCCACTCTGCTCAACGCAGGAGCAACTTTCCCTGGCCAAATACCCATCTGTTTTCCCCTCAATTTTCGCAAAAATGGATCCACGACCCGTTCCAGGAAATCCCATTCACTGCCGTGCTTCCCTTGTTACGTCAGCTGTGGAATATAAGCGCTTGGGTGGGTCAAATTGGAAGACGAAATTGCTCGCTGGAACAGTTATTGCCGTCCACATGACATTGTAAGCGGTCGAAGGAGGAAGTCAGTGAAGGCAAGCTAGAAGATACGTGACCGTCTCAAACCTGTCACGTTGAAGATTGTCAACAACAAAGCGGGATTTCCTCCAACAGACGTCGTAGTGGAGGAAGGAACCGCTCAATTGCCAAACGAAGCGGTACATGAAGGTTTTGGCGCTCTGCAATCGTCTTCGTCGGCATCAGATGGGAATTCCGATGATTCCACGGCGCATCAATCAGATGCATCTGTTTTTTCTGATGGAAGATCATGGACCAATCAGGAGGGTTTCACACCTATTAATGGAAATGTATCCCAGAATAGCTGCAAAATAATTGGCTAATCTGGTAATACTCTCGCTTATGGTTGTTCTCTTCGAGAATTATCGCCATTTGAATGCTTTATGAGCATGTTTCCGCTCCGTCACCTAACCATCATGCGTGACCTTACAAATGATAGGTTGGATGCCATTGTAAATCATCCGGTCTCTTCAGAAGAGATATTGAAGCTCTTTAGGATTCTTATACTTATGAAAAGGTTTTCATTTTCAAACCGCCGCGGCCTATAGAGTGAATCTGGATCGAAGTACATTCCAGCACCGAGCCTTGGAAAGATCATGTCACGTAGAAGGTTTGAGCTGATTCTAGCAAACTTTTGCTTCAGTCACACTTCTGAACGGGAGGAAAGACCCTTGGATGACTCGAGATGGTCTCTGGTAAGTGGATTGTTGAAGGCCATCAATGACAACCGCAGGCAATATGTCACGCCATCTTCTCATATCTGCGTCGATGAAATAATTAGCAGATGGTACAGTCTCGGGGAGGATTGGATCAAAAAAAGACTCCCACATTACGTTGCCTGTGACAGAAAGCCCGAGAGTGGCTGCGAATTGGAGGCTTCTGCATGTAGCCAGTCTGGAATATTGTTGAGATTGGAGCTCGTGATGGGGAAAACGGGTGACCTTCTGCGTGACTGCACAGAGCAATTCTGTCACATCACCGCACTTACACGTTGTCTTGTTCAACCTTGGCTGAGGAGAGGTCGCTTTGTATGTGGGGATTCATTTTTTGCATCAGTTTCAACTACGGAAGCCTTGATGAGATATGGAACGAGATTTATTGGTGTGGTCAAGAATGCGGTTAAGGAATTTCCGATGCAACACTTGTCGTCACAGCAGCTCACCGAGCACGGGGATCATATCTCGATGGTTTCGAAGAATCCTGACACCAGCAAATCTTTAAAGGCTGTCTTGTGGATGGATAGAGAACGAAGATATTTCGTCAGCAGTTGCCATAAAACCAGTCAGGGAACCCCAATTTGTAGAGAAAGATGAAGAACTGTGGATGGCGAGACAAGGAAAGTGGAATTCGAGATTGCAGTTCCAGATGTTGTGGAGAGGTACTACGACACGTGTTCTCAAGTCGATCGTCACAACAGATATAGGCAAGATACCCTTGGAATTGAGAAGAAATTGGAAGTCAAAGATTGGTCGCTCAGGGTCATTTCCTATCTCCTGTCGATCATAATTGTTGATTCACTTTTACTATAAAAGAGTTCTTTCGGTCCAAGACTCTGCTTATCACAAGCCAAGTTTTATGAGATGCTTTCCGAAGAACTCATTGAGAACAAGTTTGATTCGATATCATGTAGGGCATCTAACTGCTTACAAATTGAGGATGACAACGATATGTTGGACTCTGTTTCAGATATTGGAACTCATGTTGCTGTAACTAAAAAGAAGAGGAAATTGAGTAATGGTGAGTATACTAACGCATCTTACCAAGGTCGCTGTCGAGTTTGTAAGGTCAGTAAGTCAAAAATTCCTTGTTCTACTTGCCGTGACGACGGCCTTGGTGATGTTTATATCTGTCACGCGAGCACAAGAAGGTTTTGCTTCATGAAAAAGTGCGCGAGAAACATCATACGGATCTCAAAAAGGATTCCAAATTGATATAAAATAGTGTGACTTTTTGTTTTAAAAGAAAAAATGATCAATGAGTTCTATTTCTATTGCACCCTACTGGTTGTACTTGCGTCATCTGACTTGCGAAGTTATCTCCTGTCTATGATGTACTGAATTATCTACTGAATTATCCCTTTATGAGATGTCACAGTATTATGTCTCATGTTCAAGTGTATGCCTAATGGCGCACTGAGACAGCAGCTTTTTCACAACCAGTCGAGTCCCAGTTGGAGTTTTCGGACTTCTCACAGAACCCCAGCGAGAATCGAACTCACGATCTCTGGGTCAGCAATCTATGATTCGCACCATAAGCCACCATCCCAGAGATGGATGTGAGGGAGTGACTGGGAGTATAAATTTGGAAGCTATTGCATCTTCAGTACGTCAGTCAGTCGAACACTACTGTAAGTAACTCCTTACAGTTACAAATGTTTACTAATAAATATTGGGACAAAAAAGTTATTTGACAACCACAGTACAGTACTTCCTATTTTTTTTGTTCTCATACAAGGGGGGGGGGAATCTTTTAATGTGTTCAATAACCTGAACCGTACAGGTAGTGGTTACACTAGAAGACTGAGAACATCTCCAGGCGACGGCTGAACCATCACCCACTCCAACAAGGACAAAGGGGGACTAGAAGAAAGGACAAAGTGTGCCTTATATGAGGACAATGCCATGGCGGATAGACACTAGGACGTCCCGACAGGACGCCTCCGACCCGCGTCATCTCTCGCAAGAAGAAACCGCAAACCTCCATACCGACATTTTACTCCGTCTGCAACAGCAAACACCCGCATCCTTCACTCATAACCGTGCCCGCTTGGCAGCCGCTGCTTCCACAGTCGCATCCGCTCCATTCCACACCCTACCACTATCCAGGAACGACCACTACATCGAGAACGATGTTTGACCCATTGTGGTTGACGTTCTCCCCGGCAACTCTGAGTTCGACGGCTCTCTTCTCTGCCCGATGTGCACGGAAACATCCCCTAGCACCTCCCATATGATGCACCCAACACGCCTCTGTTCGTAAGAGCGCGGTAGGGGCCGTGAGGCGGCGCAACCGGTTACGCGTTACATTACTCCGAGATAAATCGTATATATCTTCCAAAAGTAAAACACCCAAACCTTTCCCGCTACTCTGCCACATTACCAACGTACGAACCCTGGCGTCAGGCTGTCTGCTTTACGAGCATTAATGGTATTTTCGATATTGAAGGTCTTTGGCATGCGTATATTTGAAATACATTAGATCTCCAATTCAGATACTGAGCAGATACCTGAGATGACCTATATTACAGAAATGACAGGCCTTTTGACTAATGGTCGAATTTAACACAGTGAAGAGAAAGAATGTACGTAAACACGAACTTTTTGCACAAAAACATAATAAATTATTTTAGATGCGCCCAAAAGCGGATCCACACGCCCCTCCCTGCCCTTACTGCCTCTGAGCGCGCGAAATCTCTCAGCTATGGCCACCTATGCGCCAAACTACGTATCGAATTCCACCCGATGGCTTTCGATGTATACGGGTCTGCCGGTCCCGGTGCCGAACAAGGTCTGTCCAGAATTGCTGAGTACATCGCCCTACGGAAAGGCAGTAGCCCTTATTTCGAGCGCGATCGCTTGTTCACGATTATCAGCTCGCTCATACAACAACGAACTTCTGTCGCGATCAACCGACGACAACTCAACAGCTCCTGGCTCGGATAAATTTTCCCCCCTTTGAGGGCCGCTAACCCCTCCCCTTTCCTGCTTGGTAAAGTCTTCTTCTTCTTCGTCTTCTTCTAGATACAGTAAAACCACATTTACCAAGTGAAATACTACGTGCTCAGCTATTGAGTAAATCAAGCATTGGCTTTTTCCTGGCCCAAGCGCGGCCGCCTCACCGCCAGTATTGCCTGGGAATACCTGAATGCACGTACTCCATTGACCTGGGACCTGTTGACCCCATCTCCCTTGCTGTCACACCCACCAACATCCAAACTCAACTAAATAGGGTGCAGCACGAGGCCTGGGCCAAGACCGTCAGGCAATACGACGCATGGGCAGCCTCTCTCAGCCCGTATCAACACAGTGCCGACGAAATCATGCCAGATCGATGGCCTTGCCTTCCGACACAGCCCAGTCGCTGCATTCCTCTTCGCCCACCCAACCAATGCTACCAAGGTGTCGCAAGCCCACTGGACCGTCATGCTATCCCGTCACCTCGGATTTCCGGTCTACACCGACTCACTCCCGATAACCTGTCAGCATTGTAAGCGAAGCATGGACCCTCTCGGCGATCACGGGGCTGACCCCTGCCCTGCCGGGTTTGTCGGCACACATCGTCGCAACGCCCTCCGCAAGGTGCTCGCATACCAGGTCTTCCGTGCCGCCCGACTTGATGTCAGCACGTAGCACCTCTCATCCCTGGCACAGTGCTTCGGCCCGCGGACATCCTTGTAAACCGCCCCACCGATCCGAGCAACGAAGAGACACGGCCTGTCGCATGTGACATTACCGTCGTCTCCCCGTTCAAAGACGCCATCCACAACAAGGCCACCTCGGCCGCTGGTGGTGCTGCTGTATTGGTGCACCGTGACAAGGTACGGGACCTGGAAGGCAAGCTGTCGCGCGGCCCCCCTGCACCGTCCGACACCCCGACCCGTGCACCGAACTTTACGTTTCAACCGATTGCGTTTTATTCGCTCTGTGCGCCTGCCCCACAAACTGTTGTTTAGCTTGAGGAGTTTATCTCGGGAATAGCGCGGAGGTTGAATACGAATGCAGGCGTGATACGCCGGCGTGTATAGCAGCGCCTTAGTTGCATCATCTGGTCGTCTATCGCTATGGATATCTGCTCGCGCACGTCGCTGACCGACGTGGACCATCCGGTTGGTTCATAGCCCTATAGTCGGCTCGAACAGTGGACACCGTAGAAACCATTTGATGTAAACTGTTTTTTGTCTTTTATCATTGGTGTACAGTCCAAATGTGCAACGTTGCAAAGTACTTAAAAGTAAGTTGGAATTGGAATTGTTCATGCGTAAAGACAAGGTCTTTACACTTTACCCCGGTAGCCCACGGGCCCAAGTTCGTTCCGCCTGCTTACATCCCCCCGCCTACCAAAACCACCACGGAAGAGGTCATTCGTGCAGTCCGCTCGTTCAAACCAGGCTCCGCTCCCGGCGGCTCGGGCCTTCGCCCCTCCCACCTCGACGAGTTGCTACGCGCTCCGTCCTCCTCCTCCCGTGGAGGAATGCTGCATTCGCTTACCGAACTCGTCAATGTCCTAGCAGCCGGAAAAGCGCCACCCGCTCTGGCTCCGTGGATCGCGGGAGCACCACTCACCCCGCTTGCTAAGGCAGACATGACGCCCCGTCCCATCGCCGTAGGCGAGACACTGAGACGTTTGGTGAGTAGCTGCCTCATGTCACAATCCTCTACAAAGGCGGCGACCTACCTACAACCAATCCAAGTTGGCATTGCGACGAGGGCCGGGGCCGACACTATTGTGCACGCCGTCCGACGAATGGTTAATACAGTTGGCAACTCATCAGAATTTGCGCTGCTTTCAGTAGATCTTAAGAACGCGTTTAACCTTTGCAGTCGATCTGCTTTTCTCGAAGCGGTCCAAACGCATTTTCCACAACTGCTGCGCTGGGTAATGTACTGTTACAACGATCCAGCACATTTGTGGACGGGTTTTGACACACTACGTAGTGTGATCGGTGTCCAGCAAGGCGACCCGCTCAGCGGCTTGCTCTTCGACGTGGTTCTCCATAGGCTAACCTTGAAGATACAAGACATGCTGACGTTGTCGAAGGGCGACAAAGAGGTCCAAGATATATTCCTACAGCTGTGGTATCATGATGACGG
The DNA here is from genome assembly GCA_002205965.3 of Kappaphycus alvarezii. Classification (NCBI taxonomy): domain Eukaryota; phylum Rhodophyta; class Florideophyceae; order Gigartinales; family Solieriaceae; genus Kappaphycus; species Kappaphycus alvarezii. Next base: position 7,687 of record NADL03000166.1, read on the forward strand.
CTACATAGTGGCCAAACATGCCTCTCTGCTGAAAGCTATCGCAATTCTGTCCTCTCCCGAGGCAACGCGCCTCGGTCTACACTTGGCACTTCCCAAGTGTAAAATATGGTGGCCCACAGCTCCAAACGAGGTCGTCACAGCCGCGTACCCCCCGGAGATCCAACAGGTCTACAGCGAGGGAACTGCGGTCCTGAATGCGCCTATCGGCTCAAATGATTTCATGAGGCACTACTTCACCAACCATGTGCTCTCTCTGGAACCCTTCATGCAGGCCGTCACGGAACTTCAGAATACACAGGTCTCCTTCCAGATTTTAAGAAACTGCTTAGGAGTATGTAAGTTGGGCTATCTCCTTCGGGTCGTGCCGCCATCGTGCTCCATCGAAGGAGCCACCTATTTCAACCAGCTGATGGAACAGTCAATGAGGACTTTGGCAGGAGGCGTCCTCGACAGCACAGTCTTTCGGGAACTGCAACTCCCGCTCAAACAAATTGAGGACAAAAAGCCCACATTAGGAATCGGTCTTACATCAGCCAAAGACATCGGCGCAGCCGCCTTCCTCGCGTCTAGCTCACATACAAACAAGCTAGGTGAGCGATGCCTGCCGTCTGCAGTGAGCGACTTGGCAACTTACGAGGAGGCCAAGATGGCATTCACCCAATGGAATTCATCTTGCCGCCCGGTCGACAGGCTCCCATTCAGTCGTTTTTGCTCTAACCCTCCATCGCAAAAGACACTGACTGACGCAGTCCATGCTGCAATACATGAAGGGCTTCCGGTGGGTAGTTGCCGTACACAGGCCTTCAGGGCCTCAATGAGTCCCAGGTGCCAAGGAATGGGTCCATTGCCCTCCCACAACAGGCTTGAAAACCGCAATAGGCACACGACATTCTCGGTGTGGCTCAAATACTATTGCCAAGCCCCGCTCTTCGAGCAAGGAACCCCATGTCCAAGAGTCGGTTGCCCGGAAACAGTGGACGTCCACGGCGACCACTTGATCCACTGCAGGTACGGAGCGCAACGGATCGTCCGCCACGATGACCAGGTCACCCTACTAAGTAACGACCTGAGCCTTGGCGCAAGGCATCCTGCCGTCGAGCCCCGGTCGCACTGGGAACACAAAACAAGGCCGGACATCAGGGCAACGGGCGCCACTGGCGGCACCGATTACTTCGATGTGACCTTCGTGAACCCGCTGGCCCCTTCTCACCTCAGAATGAGAACATTCAACCCCCTTACCAGATTGAACGCAGCCCACGCGGACAAGCTCCGAAAATACCAGGGATTCTTAGCCAGCTTACCTGGCAGGAACAGACTCGTGCCCGTTCCTATCTCCACACTCGGGGGGGGTGGCATCCCGAAGCGTTCCGCCACATCACGGAGGTAGCCCGAGCAGTCGCCAACCGAGCCCTGGACCAATACTCCAGGGTGAGGACAATTCTCCTCCAACGACACGCGGCGTTGATGGTCACTTGTAACGCAGCCTGCTTGTCAACCGGTCTACCAGCTACTTTCTAGCTGGTACACACGCTCAAGCACTTGCAATGTAGGTCCCGCCAATGGTTTGATTACAAATACAGAGGACTCTCAACCGTTCTATTACTCGCAGTAAACTAAACCAATTTTTCCCCTTTACAGAAATACTCGAATATTTTACATTTATCTGTACTCTTTGCACTATTAATAAATCTTTTTTTGAATACCATAGAATTTTAGCAAAAACTAATTTTTTCTTTTATTAAATTTTCGCACTATGTCATATTTGAATTCACGTCACGTCACGCTCACATTCACTTCTATTTCGTGTTTAACACTATTTTGTACCCTCTCTTGTCATATCGAGAAGAATGAGTATTTTCGCTAAAGGTCTATTGTGACAAGATTGAGCTATATATCTATGCTTAGGTCGTTTACAAAAAGAGCGGGCTTGCTATTAAAGTTTGCCCTCATTTAGAGTTGATCTGAATGTAAGTTTCCCTTTTTAAAGGGGGAAATTGGTTTGGTTTACGAGTAATGGAAAGGTTGGGAGTCCTCTGTACGATACTATTGTCATATTTTTTATGGATCATTGTGAAATGATCAACAGTAATTCACCGGCAACCCTCTTTTCCAGGAATACATTGGCTCTTTCGGATATTCGTATACGATAGAGGGGTCTAATGTCCTGAAGCCCCATTTTATCCAAATTAAAGATACAAGAGATGGGGTTTTGACTTGATAGAAGTGAGTGCACGTAACAATCTAGTGTCTAATCATAAGAGACATGAGTAAAAATAAATTTACAGCATATTATTTTGAGATGATGAGAAAATGAGGTTTGTCCATCCCGAGTAGTGCTAAGGTTGAGAGTCCTGTGATCTTAAATTCAAAAAATGTTTCAGAATCTACAGTATGATAATCGAATATTTCTACCAAGTGAAAGAAGCCGGATGCCTAGTCAATAAGCACGCAGTGTTTGAAGTGGTTATCAACGTTTTGAGAAGGGTAACTTGTTAATAATTGCTTGTAAACACCGTGGAGGCGGTTTGTATTTTCCTAGTTGTAAGGCTTTTGTGGCAGTGACAAATACTTACATTGTCCATATGTAGTGGCTTTGGATTGGGGGTGGGAGGTTTTGGGGGAGAGAAGGTTCAAGTGTTTTCTGTAAACATATCTCACATCATTTTACTTAGGAAAGATATATTCGATCGGAAGGTTTGGGTGTGTTATTGTTGGCAGCAGTTGTCACAAACGACTAGTCGAATGATTTCATGGGTTGGGATTGGTGGTTTTATCCTAAAGGGAAAAGGCTTTAGTTTTTACTCTTTGTGTTTAGGCACCAAGTAATGCAGGCGCGACAGGTTGCCACCCGTCGCCTGTCTCCGTTCTTGATCTCTGAATAATCTCCGCGCAATTTCGTGACATCGAACTCGCAAAAATTTTCCGCTCCCTCCTACTCTTGGAAGATTATTCGGTTTCTCATAAAGTCTATGGCAGTCTGGTAACAGTAGGAAACGCGAGATGAAAATGCGTGAAGACTCTCGCGAAGTTGCGTCAATCACATAACAGCTCGGTACGTGAGGGCATGTACTGTATCTCATTGAGTAGGGGGTAGTTGTACAGAATTGGAGACTGTTCTAATTTTCTTTGAGGTACAATACAAAACAGGGGTCTCTCATACAATATCGTATGAGACATGCCTGTTTTGGAGTATGGCATGCGCTGAAACTACCGCAGTGAGTTGTTTGTTTGTGATGGGATAAAAGTGCTAAAATCCACCAATTTTGGCCTCGTCACTAATGATCCAAGATCGAATAAAAATCCCAAGAGCAAAAAGACCCAAACCTTTACCCCAATGATCCACCGGGTGGACATTGTACGGAGGTGCATTGCTGCACTTGGCTGACGTGGATCACCTGTTTAGCTCTTAGCTAGTAATATATGTAGTCGGAACCTGCAGCGGGCGACCCTTACGGTTTTTAACAGAATAAATGTTTTCTAAACCACGCGTAAAGTTGTGTGAGCTTTTCATCGATGTCAACAAGATAATCCTGGTATCAAACAACACATTACCTCGTATGCCATGGTAGTAAAAGTACACCCTAGCCTCTAGTGTTACAGTAAAACCTTTCGAACAAAAAAAGAACAGCTCATTACGTACAGCCAACCCTTTACATTGTAAGCCTTTACCATGACGACATTCCTTAGGGAACAGCTGACCATATTTTTCATGCATGAAAACCACCCCAAATTTCCCCCGTACAGCAATACGCCGGTAGATCGAAATACAAAGTCTGATTGGGAAGAGGGAAGCACTTGATGTCATTTCCGGACGGAACGCATGCAGACAGATGCAGGTGAAATGTTGCGGCAGGTGAAGATGGCTCTTCATTGGACCAGCACGTGGAGGGGAGGCCAATCGTAAACATCCTACAAAGTCATCAACGTAGACCGGGTGGTGACCATGCCACAACTACAAGTTGGGGATCCCGATCTTTGTATGTTGTATCCTGCCAAACTTTTTGAGCTAAAACGGAAAACGTGTTCTGTGCAGTAAATATCCCCGTGCTAAGACCAGTCGATAGGCTCGACCGAAATCCCAACCTTCCCTCGGCGCTATGCTGCTATTCCCCTCCCGCTTGTGTAGATTAGCTCTTTGCCTCCCACTCGTCTCGAGCTGGATCCTTGCCCCGCGTCCGTTTTCTGGTCCCATATCAATAGTCCCATATCAATAGCACTTGAGAGCATTCGGGCAGGCTTCCTTCAAATAGTCCGACTGTCCTTGAACGTTGCCCAGGTCTGAATATTTCTGTAAAAAGGCAAAGGTTTGGGTGTTTTACTCTTGCAAAATATATTCGATCTACCCTAAAGATTTCCAGACGACCACAATCGAATCAAAAGGTATGCCGACACAGTAATGGAGTAGGAACTAATGGGGAGGGATCTCAACACAGACGACTTGCGGAAGAAAACGGAAGCGGTTGGAATAAAATGTTGAGCTTTTAAGAGACCATTTATTATCGGGTGCTTCACTTGCCTCCATTAATGAGGTTCTCAGATGGTTTGTTACAAAGTAGAAAAGAGAACATTACTACACTCGGGCTACAGCATACTGTGTATTACTGTATGCTTTCCTGAATTAGGCAGAAAGTCAGTACGAATGACCCATATCCTGAACGCCGACGAAATACAGCACATTACCACATGGGATGGAGAAATGGATCTGACACATGATGTACTAAAAAGGATTTATTTGGACTACTTTGACTGAACCCTCGTAACTGTCACAGCAAATACACACCCTGTTCCCCCTCGTCAGTACAGCCGTAGCCTGCTCTTCTTCAAAGATGCAAAAAATGTCCACCACATCAAATCATAGGGAGCTCAACATACAGTAGATTGCGCGGGGTACCGTGCTCGCTTAGTGTCAAGCCTTTGTTTCAAAAAAGACAGTGTGGCCTTCATCGAACTGGCTGTAGAGGGAAGTATTGTCTTCTTCTTAGTTTTTCGGCATACTGCGATAAGCAGCCGTGATCAAGACAGATGATTTCTCTGAGATGGGTTCAATGATTTCGTCCTGACGCCGTATCAAACAAAACTCTTCCTCAAGCATTCATGGATTTTTGCACACTCGTCTGTCATGCCATCAATTGGACATCATCACTATTGGATTCCTACAATCATACATTAACCCGCATTCCTTTCTCTCAACAAGCCATTCTATTTAAACTCGCAAAGCTGCCCGTCGAGATAGCACTTCCTCTATCAAAGTACCAAACCAAACAACTCTCAAACCACTTCAATTGCATCTCATCAATATTTGAAAAATGAATCACCTCCGAAACTTTGTAGCGGCTTTGCTATCCGCTCTTTTTGTTTGCACTACTTTGGCCACAAACTTCAGCCATCAACTCGTTCCAGTGGAGCGATCCGACTCGGAGTTTGTTGGTGGGGTTTACGCAATGTCAAACAATGTCACAGCAAACACACTAATCGTCTACGCCCGCCGCAGCGACGGCACTCTATCTCTTCTAGATGGAGCTCTTAATACCGGAGGTCGAGGTGCCGTCTTGAATCCACTTCCAGGAGGAGCAGATCCCCTCATTTCTGCATTTTCCCTGACTATTATTGATCGTCGTTTCGTTCTTGCTGTAAATGCGGGGAGCAACTCAGTCTCCGTGTTTAGAATCCTCCCTAATTTTAATCTCAGGTTAACATCAGTGAGGAGAGTTCCTGGAGTCGGCCCTATCTCAATAGCAAACTCCGGAAGGCTAGTCTACATAGCATCTGCAGACATTGATGGAATGTTTGACAGTTTTGATGAGCAGACTGGGTTGCTGTTTGGGTTCCGTTTGACGCCTAGGGGGTACATTAATCCCATTGAGGCGCAGTTTGCGAAGACTTACTTTCCGACCTGCAACCATCCGATTCTCCCCTGACGGCAGATCGCTTCTTGTATCAGACGGCTCAGCTGTGGGGCTGGCCGCTTTTGATGAAGCAAGCCCACCTACAATTGGCATTTTTGACGAGCTTACTGTGTTTAGGGTGTCACGATTTGGTCGTTTGAGCTTTCGACCCGGTTGCAACAGCGATTTCGACACCGTTCGGCAACTCTGATGGGCGCAATCTCCCTACTGCAATTGGTTATGATGTCACGAGAGTAGGGTCCACACAATTTGTAGTCGTCCCGGAGGTTCGGTTCATCGGCCCCAACGGTACTCTTGAAGGGTTCATCGCGCCCGATGGTAGCTTCTCCGGAAATTTCCAGACAAGTTCTGTGTCAATTTGGAGATTGACAAGGTCCAGTCGCCTGATTCCGGTTCAACTTGATGTTCTAGTAGGAACTTCGCTTACTGAAGGACAGATTGCAGCTTGCTGGGCGGAGATCTCGGCTGATAACAAGAACTTCTGGCTAGCAAATACAGGCTCAGGCACAGTTTCCGCGTTTACGTTTGAAAACGGGCGTGCCACGCTTTTAGCTGAGGTTGCAGCCTCCGGTCCCCGCCCGATTGGGCTGTGGTCCACTGCAGATAGTAAGTTCGTATATCAGTTGTTTGGTGGTTTCATTGGGGCATTCGAAGTAACCGATTCTGGATTGACACTACTGGAAGCTCCAATGGATGTACCTGAATTCAGTGCGCAAGGAATTGTTGCTTTCTAAAATGTACTCGATGAAACATCGTGGAAAGGTAAGCCTTGACCAATTGCAGACATTCAAGAACATGTTTACCATAATCGTGATACGATCCAATGCAGTGAGCTACGCTGATGGAAAGGGGAGTTTTTTGCCCTCAATTAACATTATAGAATGCCGGAACGGTAAATATTGCAGTTGATGTCAGATAACGAGTAAAGATGTTATAGTCATACTGCTGAGAGTTTTAACCAATTGTAAACGTCTGAGCTTAACCGTACGAAACCTGTCTCACTGTTTCAAGCAAACTGAAGGCCTCGAGTTTGCGATGTGGTGCAGCGGGAATGCCACGCGCCACAAAACATCATCAGTTGGCTGCATCGCTCCGACCCTGCGAAGAAACTGTTTGCTAGTTCATTGATTTAGAAAGCAGTCGAACCTTTTAACCGGTAAGCTTAGATACTAAGCAATTTGTAAATCCCGCCAATGGTTTGATTACAAATACAGAGGACTCCCAACCGTTCCATTACTCGCAGTAAACCAAACCAGTTTTCCCCCAGCTTTGTCAGCCGTGCTGTTGAACTCTTTTCCATTTCATTGAAAAACCCTGTTTCAAAGAATGGTGGGGGGGGGGGCATTTGGGCGCTTTACTGATAAAAGATGTAGGACGGCTTTTTTCCGAGAATAGGGGGGGTCTGTGTATTGGAGAGTCTGGAAAGGAGGAAGACTCAGGCGGAAAGATCTCATAAGGCTGGTGTAAGACTAGCCGTAAGGCATGCTGGGTCAGACGACACCATCGCGGCAGCGTGTCTTTGGATAAGGATAGATCGCACTCACCCAACGGTCTGCATGGCTCACACGGCGACGTACCTGGCCACGTCTGTCAGCACGGCGAATGTTTCCGGGCGCCACCCGCTAAGACGTGGGAACGTGGCCGTTCGAGCGATGGAGACCTATGGGATGGTTAGAGCGGTGCCTACCCAAAGGCACGCTGCTGCGGCCGTTGTAGAAATGGGAATAGGTTATTGTCACGATAAAGGGGAAAGTTGAAAGTAGGACGAAGTTGGAAAGGGAAAAACTTGAATAGTTGAACGGTTGACGAGTCCGATGCCCCATTCATCAGATTTTACTCCAACTAAACGACATATATAGACAACAGTGATAGGGGTAAATCGTCGGGAGAAGAGATACTTAGAACCAACTACCCCAAGACGGAGGTGTTGCGAGCGACAAAAGTGCTACCGTGGTATAGTTGAACAAATAAAAAGCAGTGTATATGGGAGAGAGTTGAGAGGGCTACAAGCAAGTATAAAAGGGGCAGCGTCTACCACTGATTCTCTCTGCGACTTGCTTAGGAAAAAGTTTTCTTGGGTTTTGAAGTTGACTCTCAACTTCCTACTACTCGGAGCTTGACCTGAAGTTGTCTGCCAAGTTGCTTGACCTCTCAAGGAGGAATCACTTTACTCAGCTTATATAGACTTTTCGGCTAATCCTAAAGTCTCAATCAAACATACTAAATACCATAAAACGCATTCACGGGAATCGTGTGAACCAGAGAGACCATTAGAAGATATTTCCTCAAGGTAAATATCTAGGTGCCATACCCATGCCAGCCACCCATCGGCCAGGGGTGGGAATTGATGTGGCCATTATATAGACCTTTCAGAGTCACTCGTAGTATCACCCACAACCTAGAACTGTACTGACATCCACTATGACAGCGTGTCCTAAAATAAAAAATCAACCGATGAATTTGCCACACTCACCCAAATTAAAAATATCTTGCAAATTCAAAAACTGTAAAAATATCTTCCCAGTTCCAATACTGTATACAATTATGGTCCTCATCTAAATTTTTTCGTGTGCGAATTTGCGCACATCACGCCCTCCCGCTCAAGACGAACGTCCCGGCTCGTCACTGCTCTTGTTGTTCTTGTGGGAGTTCTATCCATTCATCAGGGAGAGTATAGGGTTCACTATAAGGATATGGTAGTAGCTCATTTCCAATATGATGAGAGAGTGTGTACCGTGCGATGACCGGCTCATCTCCTTGGTCAAGAGTTTCGTAGATTCGGCGTATGGTTTCATAGTGTTCTCTAATGAGCTCCTCCCGTTTCACTTCTCCAAACCTTCCAAATGTGAGGTAATAAACGTAGTATGCAAACTTTTCTGGCAACGGGTCCAGAAACGGGTATCTGAAGGAGAAAAAAACTCGCAACATAAGGACTGAGTCCTCACGAGTAAGGTGCGCCCCGTGAATGGTCTGGAAGCACATGCAAATACTAATGCAAAAAAGGAAATTACTTCTGCTTCTCGTGGGTCCTCTGTCATTTCGCGAAGCCAACGTCTAATTGGTAGCCGTCCAATAATTAAGGATGCATAGTTTCCCCCTGGGAGACTAGGCGGTGTTTGAGGCGATCTTCTTGGCGATCTTCCTCGCTGCTCCCGACGCCTTGCCTCTTCGATGATCCGCCCCGATCACTTGATGGTCCAGCTCGTATCATCATCACGGCCTCGGGAGGATCCTGGTCTTCGGCTGAGGTTGTGTTTCTGAGCGGAGCAACGTAAGGTTCCCATAGAGGATATGGGACCAGTCGATATTCCATATCAGGGGGCAAGCTGTAACCTCTCAGTCGCACATCTTGGTTGTTCTTGAGAAATACGTAAACTGGACGGATAATGTTCAGATATGTTTGCGACAAGTCTCCGATAGCTACCATTCCATACCTTCCTATAGAGTAATGATATATGACTTCCACAAACTCTGGACCTGCTTCCGTGAACCTTCCGTTTTGGAATGAGAATAGAACTCTGATCAATAGTCGGAAATCTTCTTGAGGTAGCAATGGTCCGTTCAACGTACGAAAACATAGGCATATATTAATGTAGAAATGGACGATTACGTGGAGTTCGTAGTAGTCACGCGTAATCGAGATGATCCATTCCCAGGCCCTTTTTCCTCCCATAGGAATCATTCTATAGTTAAAGATGAGTATGCCCCGTGGTTGCGCATAGTCCTGTGTGAGAAGGAATTCTTCAGGCCTCTGATGGTAAGGGACCAGACGACGTGCATGGATTGCCCTCCTTGATCTCTTCCCTGAGCTTGAACATAGCTTATAGTGCGGGTGTCTTTCCTCCGTGACGATGCAAGGGTTCGAGTACTTTGTTTGGAAGGCCGGCCACTTCACAGCCTGCTGCATTGCTTTCCGTGTGCAAGTACTTTAGAGCCGACTGGAAAGTTTGGACTGGAGGCTCTTCATTCTTATTTCTTGTCTGTGTTAGCGCGCGGTGTGATCTCCAGCTTCGTGGCCAGTAGTTCGACTTCTCTACTCTCTTCATCGATAATATTTGTTTCCATGTCTCTCTGTAACATTCTAGGAGCCTTCCGTACATTAGCTCGAATGGTGACCGTCCTTCTTCCTCTTCTTCGACGATAGCCGTATAACACTTTTGGTAAGGCATCTTCCCACTGGATTTCATTCTCGGACATAGTTTTCGATATTGCTCGTTTGATGGTTCCAACCATCCTCTCCGCTTTACCGTTTGACATAGGAGCGTATGCGAGAACTGTCTTCAGCTGAATCCCTTTCTTCCAAAAACGAAGCAGTGAAGTTGCAGTAAAACAAAGGGCGTTATCTGAGATGATCCTTTTTGGAAGACCAAACGGTTCAATTATTTCTTTTTCGATGAATCTCAGGACCACTTCAGCATTGGCCTCCTCAACTGCAACTGCTATTGGCCATCCAGTAAGATGTTCCCCCCCTATAAGGAGTATTTGTTTCCGGAAGAGGTTTCCTTGAATGGGCCGGCAAAGTCAATTGAGAAGGTTTCAAAGAGACCGGAAACTGGAAAGCCTAGAGTTGTCTTATACTTTCGTATTGGGTGAATTTTTGACAGTTGTCGCAGCTTTTCACGAATTATAGACGTCCTTATGGATACTGGGCCACCAGAATCTCTCAGTAACGAATTTTTGGTTGTTTCGAGATCCCAATGCCCTAACTCATCATGAAAAGTCCTCAAGATCTTCATTCTTTCTTTCAAAGGGGCCACTAGTCGAGGACCGGCTTTCGTGTGTCGGAAGAGTTTCCCATTCCACAATGTAAAAGCCTTTTGATTCCTGCGTACCCAATTTCTGTGTTCAATATCAACCTTTCTCATTTCTAGTCCATCAGGAATTTAATAGTCCGTGAATATTAGCTTCGTACTCGTTATTGTTCGGCACTTGCACCTCGGCAACTCCGACGATGTCTCGGAAGCTTTTTCATTTGGAATCAGTGGATCCCTCAAGCGGGATAGGTAATCGGCAGGCTGATTATTGCGTCCGGGCCTATACACAATTTCAAACCGATATTCTGCGAAAATGTCGAGCCATCGGGCCAAGCGGTGATGTACATCTTTCTTTTGGAATGCTGTCTTAAGTGCCTGGTGATCAGTTATCAAGACAAATTTCTCGAGTGATAAAAGGTAACGCGAAACTTTTTCAGTGCGAAGACGACAGCTAGCGCTTCTTTCTCGCAGACTGAGTATCTCTTTCCGCATCATTCAGAGTGCGACTTGCGAATTGAACGGGTGTAGTCTTCCGTTTTCATCTTTTTGGGACAAAACGGCACCCAAAGACCGTTCTGAGGCATCTGTCTCCACAACAAATGGTCTCTTGAAATCTGGATACATGAGCACTGGGGGGACACATAGCTTATCTTTAAGCTCTTCAAATGCGGTTTGCATTTCCTTGTTCCATAAAAATTTTCCGTTTTGTGTGCTGGCATGTAACGGTGCTGCAGTTTGGCGAAATCTTTGATAAATCTCCTGTAATATGAGGCCAGTCCTAAGAAGCTTCGAACCTCCGTCTTTGAAGCGGGCCTTGGTGCCAACTTGATTTTTTTCGTTTTCTCTGGATCCACTTTAATTCCCTCTTGATCGACGATATGACCGAGTAATTGGATAGACGTTTTCGCAAAGAAGCATTTGCTTAACTTAATTTTCAGGCTGTACGCAGCTATTTTCTCCACCACAGTCTTGACATGCGATATGTGCTGATCCAAGGTTTTTGAGAATATCACTACATCATCGATATAAACTCTTGCAAATGGAAGTCCTTTCAAAACCTCGTTCATCATTCTTTGGAATGTAGCTGGGGCATTCATGAGACCAAAAGGCATCACTTCGAACCTGAATGTACCGGCTTTGCTGGTAAAAGTTGTTTTTCCTTGCATTTTTCATCCAATGGAATCTGCCAATAACCAGTGTAAAGATCAATTGAGGTGAAGTATCTCCCGTCCTTCAAGTCCTCGAGGATCTCCTCCATGTTCGGAATCGGAAATCGATCGGGTATCATTCTCTGGTTCAGTTGTCGGTAATCGACGCAAAAACGCAGCTTTCCATCCTTCTTTGGTGCGACCACAACTGGAAATGACCATGGGGATGAAACTGGCCGAATGATATCATTTTCCAGCATACTTGTAACATTCTCTGAGATAAATTGGTCATATTTTGGCGGTTGACGTCTAGGCCTGTGGTAAATTGGTTGAGTATCGGTAAGTTCAAATGAGTGAGTGACCGGTACACTTGCTTGTCTTAAATCTGATACACTCCATGCAATTACTTCGGAAGATGTTAACATGTCGGATATTTTCATTGAGGCGGCGGCGGGAAGGTGCTGTACTTTTTCTTGAATTTCTGCCATTTGGCGCCCTTTTTCTTCTTGATCTCACCTCAAATTTTGAAGGACCTTTCCGGCGTGCTCACATCTTCAGATATGGAATCGATATATTCCTGTTTTCCTTGCAATTGTAATCTTCTTTCATGCTCCGAATTCCGTCCTTTGATTCGATATTATCGCAAAAAGAAACACATTCAGGTGTCACCTACCCTAGAATTCCAGTCTTCATCTGTTTCAAACCCAGAATCATAATCATCCCATGCCATGTTCAGTATCCCCCGAGCGTACCCTTCTCACTTCCGAAAGTGTTAGTTGGTTCGAATCTTCGCTGTCATAGCTAGAAGTGAAATCTTCACTGTCCGTTTCTTTAATCTTCCGGATGTGTGCTTTTGTCGAAATCCAGGGGCATCTTCACGGTTCTGCCGTCAACATTAACTGAAACGATTTGGTTGCCCAAGTCAATGCAGGTCCCTAGTCTTTCCATGGTAGGGCAGCCAATGATTGCATCGAAAGGGAGATCGGCATGACAAGAAAGTCTAAATCAACTTTAGAGTCCCCAAAGAACACGGAAACTTGTCAACAGTGCCCATGCATTTTGATACGGTTCCATCCGCCACAGTTATTCTTCGAGTAGTTGGAATAATTTCAAGACCTAGATCTGTCACCAAAGTTTCTGAAATAAGGTTTGGAACAGCGCCCGAATCGAAAAGAGCTTGGGTTTGCATTCCCAATACTTTGACTGGTACTAGTTTAAGACGTCTTGGTGCTGTCGAGGCCGATTGAAGAAACAGTTTCTTACCCTTAGCGGACTTATTAGACCTGATAATTTTTTTGAGTTCTTTCCTCGCGTCCTCTGCGTCGCCCCTCAAAAGTTGACCAAACGTTATCCCAGTTGGGGCTGATGCAAGCTCAGCCACCAAATTGTACTTCTTCACATATTCTAGTACGTCCTTTGGGATATTCTTAAATTTCTTACTCTTTTTCGTCTTCTTGGCCGGAGTGACTCCAACTCCTGGAACAACTTGATCAGACCTCTTGGTTCGAGAGGTACAGGTGCTGGGATATGTTCCACCATTCCATAATCTAGCCTAGGTTTCTTCGATAAAATGTTCCCTTCCCCATCCCTTTTTGTCACATTGACTTGACTGATTTCTTCAGCGATGGATACGTTACCGGCATCCGTCAACTTGATCCTTTCTGTTTTGTAAGATTTTCATCTCTGGTCCTGACTCGCTCCTTGCGTCCGATAAATTTGCTTTTCTGTTGTCTTTAGACCAGCAGTTACTTTCATGATGCCCATATCGGCCGCACTTTCCACAACGAGTGTTTCTATGTGGATTATCAGGACACCTATTTGCAAAGTGTCCAGGCTTGTGACAGTAGGAACAGACTTCTGCGGCCCTGGGGACCCCAGACTGGTTCTTCTTAATGGTAAGAGTAAGGCTTTCCAACTGCGAGGTTATCATGTCAAGTCGATTATCGAATCGGGTTTCCAACCTTTCTTCCAAGTTTTTGACATCGCTCCTGACTGATTCCAATGCTGCTGCGCTAGTCGCTGGCCTTTGATAATTCTTTTCAGGATGTACGATAGACACCGATGTGCGGGTTTCCCTCGGTACCTCACTCAGTGACTGAAACGTCTCCGAATTTTTGACAAATTCTACTATGGTACCCTTCAGTTCATTAAAAGTGTGAGGGCCCTTGATGAGGAGGAAATCGGAGAGCCGCTTATCCCCATCGCCGCCTTACGCAGCATTCCGTACTTGGCTTGGGCGTTGAACCCAGCCTTTTCATAGAGATCACACAAGTATACCAATGAGCTTAACAAATCGTCGAAGTTGAGCCGGGCCTCTATGGCGGTACGAATCATCTCATCTGGTTCTACCTGCTTAGCATATTCTTTCACAAGCCACTCACATACCTCACCGAAGTTACGCCCATTCCCGTTAAGAGACCACCCGTTGATAAACTTGGCCTTATATTTGTGCTTTGCGTCACCATGAAGATAGGCGAAGATACTTTCGGCCTTCTCTTCATCGCTCTTCTCACGCATCACAACGTTGACATATGTATAGAGAAACTCCTCAACGTCTTCATTCTTGCCCCCTGTGAACGTTATACGAGCAGCGTTGAGATCCATGATTACAGAAAAGAAATCCCCTCGAATGGTTCCCTAAGACTGCTCAACTCGAATACCTCGGGTGCAACCCCTCCACAAGAGTACCAAATGATAGGGGTAAATCGTCGGGAGAAGAGATACTTAGAACCAACTACCCCAAGACGGAGGTGTTGCGAGCGACAAAAGTGCTACCGTGGTATAGTTGAACAAATAAAAAGGAGTGTATATGGGAGAGAGTTGAGAGGGCTACAAGCAAGTATAAAAGGGGCAGGGTCTACCACTGATGCTCTGCGACCAGCTTAGGAAAAAGTTTTCTAGGGTCTGAAGTTGACTCTCAACTTCCTACTACTCGGAGCTTGACCTGAAGTTGTCTGCCAACTTGCTTGACCTCTCAAGGAGGAAGCACTTTACTCAGCTTATATAGACTTTTCGGCTAATCCTAAAGTCTCAATCAAACATACTAAATACCATAAAACGCATTCACGGGAATCGTGTGAACCAGAGAGACCATTAGAAGATATTTCCTCAAGGTAAATATCTAGGTGCCATACCCATGCCAGCCACCCATCGGCCAGGGGTGGGAATTGATGTGGCCATTATATAGACCTTTCAGAGTCACTCGTAGTATCACCCACAACCTAGAACTGTACTGACATCCACTATGACAGCGTGTCCTAAAATAAAAAATCAACCGATGAATTTGCCACACTCACCCAAATTAAAAATATCTTGCAAATTCAAAAACTGTAAAAATATCTTCCCAGTTCCAATACTGTATACAATTATGGTCCTCATCTAAATTTTTTCGTGTGCGAATTTGCGCACATCAAACAGTTCGATAAACCTACCAAACTCGAACTAGAACATCCTGAGCTCCCAAAAGGTAGGAAGTCAGCTCAAGAATCCAGAAACTTCCGAAGCCACCCACAAAACTATCCGGTGAACTTCCACGTTAACATCAAATAGACTAACCGTCTCAATTCATACTTAAGAGACGTCTCACATGAGCTAATGTAATTACTTAATCACATATTCTCAAACACGTATAAGACAGAGACAAAACCCACGTTTCAACTGGGAACATCTCAGTCTTCCTCAGGATGCGAATTTCGCATCCTGAACACGTCCTGTGCGCAAGCTGAGTGCGTTCTGGACTCAACATGGAGCCATCCTACAAGTACTTATGTAATTTCTAATCTGAAAATCAGTCAGAAAATAATCGTATCAACACGTCATGTCCAACGCGGCATGCCTGCTCGCCTGCATTGAGCCGGCCCTGTAAGAAAGGTCATTTACTGTAGTGTTACCCATCAGCGACGACTCATGCCGCATAAAGCATTAACCGCGTGGATATAACCGACCACATCTTCCATGCATTAAAATAACCCCAAAATTTCCCCCGCCAAGAGTGGATATCGGCACTGGAATCAATCGCGACCTGGCATGCATCCTGATAAAGTCTTGATAGTTCCTGGACTTTTACGGTTTCGCGGCGTTCCGAAAAGCCGAGGGGTTGAAACATCGGGCACATGTGTTTAAGGGAGTAGAGGGGGAAGGATTTGGGAGTTTTACTTTTGGTAAATATATCCGACCTATCCCATAGTTTTCCAGACATCCACAATCGACCCAAAAAGGTATGCAGATACAGTAATGGGGAAGGAACTACGCTCACTAAAGGGCTACCTTCAGGCCAGCCATCAAGCAGACCTGTTGTGTATTCACGGTTCCGACGTTGGCTCCGAGTTGAGGAGCTGTGGACGTCGCATTTGCGATAAGTTTGGGTTGCAAATGCGGTGTACTGTACAAAATACAGTACGCATCAGCATGTGTGCGTCATCGGATATCCTATCTATTCAGAGAGGGATATTACATCAATACCCCTTCTCTTGTAAGTGTATGTGATAGGGGTAAATCGTCGGGAGAAGAGATACTAAGTTTGTCTGGCCGAGTATTAAGGAAGTCATGGCAGCACAAGAATCTACAGACTAAGTTCACCCGAAAAGCCTCTGGAAAACTGAAGAAGTCATTAGTAATAGCAAGGATGGATTCCCGAAGAATCAAAGTTAATGCATCTTCTTTCGGATTTTCATCGCAGCACACACTGACCATGGTGGTCACCATGTTGCGAATGTTACTTGCGCAGCTGACAAAGCTCTGTTCTTTTGGAAAAACATGGATGGAGATCTCAAATCATTTGTGAACTCTTGCATTCACTGCCTTTGCACACAAACAGGTGAATCAATTCCTCTTCCTTTGGGCCATGCTCTTTATGCCGATCAGCCGAATGTTTTGCTTCATTTCGACTTTTGCTACATGTCCTCTGCCGAAAAACAGTATTTATACGTCTTGTTGGTCCAGGATGACCACAGTGGCTACGTTTTGCTCACAACAATTACTGAAACTACTGCAGAAGTGTTTGCTAATACAATGATCAGATGGTTTGCAGCCTTGCGCACTGTCCATCGGTGGGTCTCCGATCGTGGTTCTTATTTCAAAAACGAAATGGTGCAGTTGTTGATGGAAAAGACTAAATCGGCACACTATTTAACTTTGGCCTACTGTCCTTGGTGAAATAGCACGGTTGAAGTTGTTTGCGGAGAGCAATTGCGTACATATCGTGAACTTTTGTCCGAGTAACAGCTGCCGCACAGTTGCTGGCCAAGTGTCCTTCCGGTGGTTCAATCGCTGTTGAAAAAATCATCTCTGGATCGTCTGGGAAGTCTGTGTCTGTTGGCAGTATCTACTGGGCATCCGCAAGATTTTACTCTCTCCGTAATCACTAGAAAAGTGAGAACCGAGGCAGTGACCCGTAATGTTGAATAAATTCGTCTACAACAACTCAAGAACGTCAGAGACACGCAGAGAGCATTCGATAAAATGCATAAAAATGTAGCAGAATGTTCTGCAAATAAGAGGCTCCGGGCTGTTAAATCGCATAATCGTAACAATAATGTGCGTCCGGTGAATTTTGTGTAAGGCGATTTTGTACTACGCGGCGTGCAGCAGCGAGACCATACTCTTAAGCCCTCACTGAAGTGGTTGTGGCCATATCGCGTCGTGGAGTGCAGATCGAACTACATATTCCTAATAAAGTCGCTGCTTGATGACTCGTTAATGGAGGTTCACGGACGTCGTCTGAGGTTCTTTCACAACAAAGACTTTGAAGTTACTGAAGAATTTTTGAACTGTCTCGCTTATCAAGAAGGCGACGTTTCAGTCGTTAAGAGCTTTCTGGACATTAGGCGTCACTGTGGCATTGTCGAGCTCTCAGTCCAGAGGAGAGAATTTGCGAATGACGAAACAGATTGGGTGACGCTGTCACCCCTAGGCAACAAAGTTACAGCTTTGCTGGAATAGTATATTCTGGAAATCAAGGTCAATGGAATGCAACGCTAACGCACAACCTTTCGTACTATCTAGGTATTTTGTGCCCGCTGCCGCATCAAAATCTACGGGGCACTGCTGTGTATTCACGATTTTGACCTCGGCTCTGAGTTGAGTAGCTGTAGACAGCATTTGCTACGCATTTGCGATGAGTTTGGGTTGCAAATGCGGTACAAAATACAGTACGCGTCAGCATATGTGTGTCATCGGATATCCTATCTATTCAGAGTGGGATATTATATCAATATCCGTTCTCTCGTTACTGTATGCTCTACATCTAGATATTACTCGAAGTATCAGTCTCTTACTAAGTAATCGTCATAATAGTAGTCAATTGATTTGGCGGAAGGCTTTTATAATGGCCGCTCCTTCCAGCGGCCCGTCACCGCCGTTGAGGCATCCAAGGTGAGTGCGCCCGATCGTTCGCCCTCCGCACGCGCTTGAAAATCCCTCTTCTTTGGGCAGTTTGCATAAAAAGACATTCTATCCATCGCCTTGGTGTGTCGCAGTCAACGCCCGAGATCTAAAGACAAGGACACATTGGAAATGACGGCTGCTGCAGCTTGCCTTTGCATCAAAACACCCCGAACATTTCCGGACGTCTCCAATGCACTCACGGCCATGTACCTTTGCACGTCATTTGGAGAGAATGGATTGACGAATGCGACATCGAAAAAGTATTTCCAACCAGTGCTGCCTATAGACCTGATATCTGGCCTCGTGCGGTGTTGACCATTGCCGGGGGGGCCTTTGCTAGGTCCGACGTAAGGATTGTAAGATGGCGGTCCTGACGATCGATTAGCTCTCGACCATGCAAGCAGTGCATGAGGTGGTCACCGAAGATGTCAAGGTTTTCCGTCAAGCTGTTCTTGGGGCACGGGGCTTTCGGGGCGAAATGTGATACCTTGCAGTAGTGTTGGAACCGGATGTTGAAAGCTTTGGGATCAATTTTTGTCTTAAGGTCCGGGCGTGGTGCATTATACACCCATTGCTTAGCGCTGGGAAGGCCCATCGATGAGTGAAAAGGTTGTCTCCTGCTCGTGCCTGGGGTATGCGTAATTGAGCCACTTTATGACGTTTAAAAGAAACCCAAGAGAGGCTCGCTTTGTAATGTGTCTTATAAATCAATCTCATTGGTGGTGGATCTTTGCGAGTTGTACAGTATAGCACACGTGCGGAGGGTAATCAGTATTAAACTACGAGTGCAGAGGACAGGTAGAGAAATGTCGCGCCTCCATCATGAAATGGATAAATTAGCCGAGGATGACATTCTCAGATCCAGATTTCCCAAGACGGGGGCTTTGCAAGCGACAAGAGTGGTTCGGAAGTATGGTTGGGGTAACGAAAAAAGTTGAATATGGAATGGGCACCTATAGGCTACAATGTAGTATAGAAGGGATGGGGTCTACAACCTATGCTCCTGGGTTAAAGCTGAAGAAATATTTCATAGGATAGAAGTTGATTTCCAACTTATAGACTATTGAGGCCTGAAATTGATTTTTTCTCCTCATTTGATTGATCTCTTCTACAGAAATCAGATTAATCGGCCAACCATAAAGTCACAAACAAACATACTAAGTACCATAAAATGATTTAGTGGAATCACGTGAACAAGAAAGACTCACAGAAGATATTATCAGGATTAATATCTATATTTACTCCTCTAATTCTTATTTCTCGAGCTCATAGCCAAAAATTCCTCTGAAATATCTATAGTCGCAGTGCGGACTCTACAAATTACAAAGAATAGTCTAGAATTTCAGATAGCTTCCTAGGACATATGACGCTTCTCCAATCCCTCCTCACAACCTTAAATTTCCGCGTCATTCCCATTGGAGGAGTCAAAAATAACGATTAGTCCCTCACTTTCTCCTCAACAGCAGCTTCCCCACGGCTGTGCACCAGTGGCTCCCATAACTACACCCAATCCTCCTTACGTTCCGATCTTTCCACATCAGCTAAAGCCTTATCTTACTCTACATTTACCCTTGTCTCCTCTGCCTCTTCGAAGAATTGACGGCGGACCAACTCACGAATGTTTTCCCTTTCCATCCTTCTTTAATAGTCTTCTTAGTTTGTTGGGATAGAAAAATTAAGTAGTGTCGTATGCGAGTCTATCTCTCGGTCGTTCGTAGTTGGGATCACGTATCGTAGGTCCATATTTTTTATTTTTATTACAGTACTCTGTTCTTGTATACTAACTTTTATGACCATTAAAAGCAATACAAATCACGATTTATTCAACAAACATCAATTAAAATTAATGTAAATTCATGTTGAGTGAATATTCGACCTGACAAAACACCTCTCCTGAATCTTGCCTCCATTAGTTAGTGAGTTCGATAACAGTTGTGTCGCCAATATTCACGCCAGTAACATTTGATATCTCACTAACTTTATCACGTTCGTCGTCGTTTGGGATAATAAAGTCATCAGCTTCTTATGCTATGTATGGTTCCCTGTGCGAAGCTGGCTGCGTGTTCTTCAAAATGTATACACCACTATGCACACTCGTGTATCCAAGTAGGACACAATTGCCTGGTTCGAACGCATAGAGAATCTCCATAAATTCAGAGCTTACTGCAACTGTGATTTGTTGCATGCGTAGTTGAGATAAGCTTAAGACATTCCTCGGTAACGTCGCGTAAGAAACTTTCTTGACGACGATGCACTCATGTTCCAGATGGATGAGAACGTCGCCTCTCCTGTGAATTACATGACCATCGATGTCGATAATTCTTCAATGTTTGTGAAGTTGATGAATAAATTGAGGAATGGTGCCTTGTGTCTCGCGTTTGTAGTGCTTAATTCTTACTTATTTTCCATTTCTGGAGTTATTTTGACGAAGGGGTGTATCCGATTATTGCAGAGTGCAGCTTATTTCAGGTTGATATAAATAGGCTAGGCTTCTGTATTTTTGGGTCCATCGCTATGGAGCTTGATTTTGATTTCTTGGCGCCCGTTAGTTTTTGAATGCTGACTGATGCTTCTATGGCCTTCGCTTCTCTCCCACTCGGTACCATATTTTGTACTTTTCAGGGGTAGCGTGAAGAGTAAAATTTGGGGCCGAATAATGGCTTCGTGAGACCATCAACAAGCATCTCTTCTGTTGGTAGCTGAGTTACTTTGACTGTTTCGCTCTCCAAAAGCTCATATACATGATGGATACGGACTTCTATGTGCTTTTTTCGTTTGAAGCTCGAAAAAATTGCGGCCCATGTGAGTGATCCAGAATTATCTTGGAATGTTTAATTTAGACTCTGCTTTTTGTATCTGAGCTCCGTAGATATATTTCTGAGCCATTTCACATCCTTCGCGATTTTTGATAAGCTCACATACGCGGTTGGCCTCTGTTGATGATAGGGAAACACAGGATTGTTTGGAACTTCTCCATATAATCGGAGTTATCCAAACGATATCACGTTTACAGTGACAGACACACAGTCAGCTCCTCCTGCTTAGTCGGAATCGGCGTAAGCGCATAGAATACCTGTACTCGGATTAATGAGTAGAGCATGTAACTTGGTGCCACATAGATATCTCAGGATTCGTTTCACGCCGCTCCGGTGTTCTGGACGTGGCTCACTTACTTGCTTACTTAGAAAAATTACAGTGTCGACAATGTCTATGTGTATACTTTTACTCAAATAAAGTAGATTTCCAATGACTTCCCTGTATGTTATAATTTACATTTACAAAGCTTCAGAATCTGTCCTTTTTTTCTTTTCGGTAAGCGCGTTGTAGCTATCTGGATCTATAGGGGTTTAATTAAGCCGCGATTTATGCATGAACAACATTTGTAAGACCTTTCCAATCTAACATTCTTGTGTTAAGAAGAAATTATTGTCCATGCGGACAACCTTGATTCTAAGGAAGCTGCGAACAGGGCCGAGATCAGTCAGCTTGAATTATTATTGCAGTCCTCTCTTGACATTACTTAAAGCAGATTCGGACTTGTGATGACAAGAATGTCATCGACAGACGCCAGGAAAATTACGTTTGTGGCCTTTACATCCTTAATTTATCAACTTTCCGCATTTTTGAGTGGCTAGACACCCAGTTTGAGCAGTGTGTCTCGAAATAAATGGTACCATACTCTGCCAGCCGGCTTAAGGCCATACACACTCTTGATAACTCGACAAACGTGGTCTGGGTTGTTCGGGGTTTTGAACTCTTTGGGCTGTTCCACGTAAGTTTTCTCCTTAACTGTACCGTATGAGAATGCAGCTTTCACATCAAAATGATGTACGATGCCTCTTTCGAGAGCAGTTATGCCGAGAATCAATCAGATGGTAGTGAAATCAACGACCAGAGAAAAATATTTTGTTGTAGTCAGACCTATTTTATCTGTATTCTAAAGCCAAGAGTAAAGCTTTATACTTCTCGATGGGTTTACCCGGTTTTCTCTTAGTTTTGAGTGCTAGTTTGCAAGGTAGTATGTTTTCTCTCACTGGCCTTGGGAGTAATTCCCAAGTTACGCAATTTTCGAGTTCACTCAGTTTATTTTGAATTGATATGTTCCATTCTGCCCTTTGAGGCGAGGCTAGGGGTTCTTTAAGTGTTGGTTCGTCCGAATTGGCTGAATTAGCTGATGTGATGACGTTAGCAGAAGACTGGTTTCGAACGCTCTGTTTTCGAATTCTAGCGCTTCATCTTACGGGGTGCTGGTTTGTAGGTTAGGGAGGTCTCGTAACTTATAAGGTGTCCGTTAATTGGTCTGCTGCGAGCTTTCGTCATCTTCTGAGTCATCATCGTCGTCATCGGAATTGATCCCTTCGATATCCATAGTGCCTGTGCTATTTTCCTTATCTGGTGAATCTTGAGCATGTTCTTGTCTGCTGCAGTATCCGGTCTGATACTGCTGCAGACAAGAACAAGACTTAGATAGAATGACTTCAGTGGTTATCGCATACTAGTGACTTTCACAGGAGACCGGCAAAGAACAAAGCTCGAAAAGGGCCGTAGCTTAACACAAAGAAGACAGCTACCGCTGGTGGGGGGACAAGAGCGAAACGACAGACCGAGGTATGTTTTCTAGTTGTCGGTCGGAAAAACGAGTCAGCAGGTCGGATATAATTCTTAAAGTAGCAAGTACAAATGCTGGGTAAGCAGCATCGGTAATATCCGAAGCCCTCAGAAGACCTATGACACCCCTATTGAGAAGAAAAGTGATGCATGAAATCAGTACCGATCCGGGCAGGGTAATTTCAGTTCTTTGGACGCTTTTCTCTGCTTGTGAGGAAAGCTGGCGGCGAGTACCACAAATTGAGTGAATTAGGGCGTATGTAGCAAGGGAATGAATTTAGAGACCTTCGCACAAAACCGATGCAAGTGGAAACCAAATTGGACATCGTCTTTATCTCAAGGAAATTGGAAGATACGTTCAAAGGCGGTTTATTGGTGTGTGAACAACTGAGAAACAAATGATTATTATCCAATGTAAGGCCCCATCACGGTGAAAAAAGGGGTCAAAAGGGGCATAAAACTGACAAAAGGGAGTAGGAAGGGGGAAATTAGTGAACTTTGGTCTTGTAAAGGTTTAGCAGGGACCTAACTGGACCTTTTTCGAGCTGCAATGAACGGATGACGTCGGCGACTTTGCAGTGATGAAGGAAATTGTTACCGTCATCTGCAAACTGTTAAGCGGAGAACTGAAGGTATTCTATTTACGCGCAGAAATTTCCTCCGGCTACTTTTACTTCCTCAGTTATTTTCCTTTTTTTGTTTCTCCATTTTCTATTTCTTTTACGCGATGAAATTTACATTTCTTTGGATTCTTTTATTGTTCTCGTTTCTCTTTTTTGTGCGATTTAGTTTTCTCCTTTTATTTAATCTTCTCCTTCCCTAAATATATTTTCTGTGATCAGTGCATACCTGATTTTTCCTGAAAAACCACCCATTTAATGGCATTTTCCACTTATTCCTACTATAAGGTCAATTTCCGCCTAGATTTTTGATTCAGTGGGCCTGCGAATTTGAGCCTTTGGGTGCTACTTAAAAAATTCGGGGGCCGCCTAAAACGTTTCCATGTCCCTGTAACAACTAAAACTTGACGATTCGAACGCCCCCTGACAGACACCATGCACCGACTACATCTTCTCACCCCATTTCCAAAGGCTGTCATCCTTGCCCGGTCACTTTCTCCCATTTATTAACTTCGGGCTCAAGCGACGTAGAAGACTACCTCAGTGGTCAAGCCAGGAAAAGTCTGACGTTACTCATTGGTCGTCACTTGGTGGAGATGAAAGCACAGGAATCAGTTGCGGGAACTCGGAGGAGGCAGATGGGAAGGCAGGCGATTGATTTGAGGAGAGAAAAGAGGAGTAAAAGGACGAGAAAGGGGAGGAAGGAGAAGAAGAAGAGTAGTCCACGGATGTAGAGGAGCATGTTGAACCGATCCTTATGGGAGGGAAATGAATAAATTGGTTGGACCAGGTGGTCCCGTTCATGGACCTGATTGGAGGGTTGTTAGATCAGCTGTGGTCGTGGCACGAAAGGGGAGGCAATCTTGGGCCATCTACGGGTGTAAGTAGGCAGTACATGGGTACTTGAGATGTCTTGAGGGAAATGCTAGGTTTTTATCTAGGGGATGAAGATTTCGAAGAGTGTCTTTATTTAGTTTCTTTCAAGTATCTTTTCCAAACGCCCTGCATCCAAATGAAGTCCTTCCTTACTGTTTTTGGTGCTTCTAGTGCTGTATTTTTATCGAGATTTGACCTTGGAAAAATGTCTATATAAGCTTAGTAAATTGATTCCTCTATGAGAAACGAAGAAAATTGGGAGTCAACTTCAAATCAAAATCTTCAATCAGTTCCCTAGTCTCTAAGCAAGGAGTTAGAGCCGACCCCTTTGGAGATGGTCCCTAGAAAGTCACTCAACTTTCACCTCCATTCCTTACCATTGCCCGTTAAAGCCTACTGTAGCACTTTGGTTGCCCGCAAATACTCTCAACTTGGGTAGTTGGTGGTTTTTCTTACCTTGACACAATTTTAACCTATAAAATCACTTCTGAAAAAGACAGATATGCTGAGGTCATCTCAGCATTAGGAGATCTTTAGTTATTCGATCTTTAAAAATGGCGTTCCAATAGTCGACGTAATCAGTTGGAACATGGAAGGAGTTAAGGAATTTGAGTATCTGTTTGGTTGCAAGCTGTAGTTCTTTGAGTATCCATACTTTAAAATATCATGGCATGTTATAAGCAGAATAGAGTGAGGATTTTGCCATTTTCTGAGATCGTACTCGAGTGCCGAAACCGGTAGCTGTGTGTTTCATTTTGCGTATACAACTTGGAATTTTCAGCATTTGGCTGATTGTACACTTTTGTTGGAAATTACAGACATTTGTGAAGGGCATGTAGTGTTTTAGACCATCAAGCGTTTCAAGAACTTCAGCTTATCTCCATACCCCATGACAAAAAGAAACTATCGTTTGGAATCTGACTCATAACTGCCAGTTCCATTGCCGCCGCTGCTTTTCTAGCCTCCAGCACCGCTTCAGAAAAGATGGGTCTCGTAACATTATCGGCTTCGATACCGGCACTCAAGACATGATAATACATCTTTGAAGCCTATAGGGCTTGGTATGTTTCCCGCCTGCAGTCACAAGCATTTCCGTTCAGCGAATTTAACTCTAGTAAACCACCTACGCTAAAGGAACTGACTGATTCAGTTCACGTGTGAGTGAAAGAACGCATGAAATTCGGATACAATAGGCTACAAGCGTTCCCCTCTTCAATAAGCCACCCCGATGACAGACATTGGATTCATTTCGCTACGTTTCCAGGCTTTAAAACACAAATCGGTCCAAAAGAGATCCCGGTATAGCTTTACTATTATTTACAACTCACTTTCTTCGCTCTCGACACACTTTGTTTCAGACGTCACTGCTCCAATTCGTTCGATATCTACAAGGACCTCCTCTTGGAATGCGTGTATGGATGAGAGAGAATTGACTGCCACTACTGGCAGGTTAAACTACTCACATCATAATTGGCGAAGGCAACTCGGCACCCGGTTATAGATCTCCGCTCACACGGTACACACCGCACGAGACCGGACACTTGGGCTACGGTGCGAACAAGCGGAACAGATTTCTTCGGTGTTACATTTGTTAATCCGCCCACTCGATCATATCGAAGAGCTCGCCGCCTCAACTCATTGAATATCTTGAATGCAGTCAAGGCTTCAAAGTTCAGGAGGTACGAAGAGTTCATCACTAAAGATGCCAGTTCCCGACTTGTCCAAAATCCCATATCTACCCTAGTCGGGTGGAACCCTGACGCATATGGGTTTAAAAATAACGTAGCCAGTCACGTCACTGTGAGGGACATGGAGACCATCGGGCGGGTAATATCAGCCCTTATGCAGGGACATGCCGCTGCTACCATTTCTTCAAATGCCGTGTGTCTCACCGGTGCCATTACGACACTTCTGCAACAAATTACCTCCTCTTGTCCGTTCTTAATGCTGAGGTACACCATTTCCGGTTAATATCCTTCACTTCCTCTTTCCTAATAAATTAAAAAAATTATTTCCCCCTTATGCTAAATTCCGTGTCCTTGAATCCCTGGGAAACATATAGTGCTTAAAAAGCTCCTTAACTTTACCATTGCGCTTGATTTACAATCATTCCCACGCTCTCTCACAGTTTGGCTTCTGGGCCCAAGATCTAGGTCTCTGATGTCCAACATACCATTCACATTGTGAATCCTTCAACCACTCCTGGGGCCGATAGTGTATCCCCAATGTTCCTGCGAATGATACTTCGCCCGTCAGATGGGATCACGCCCTGCAGAGATTTACTTCATGCTCTGACAAGTTTACTCAATCTTTGCTTGAAAGGCGATTGACCGGCCTCGTGACACCTGTATTTCTGTGCAGGCCAGCTTATTGCTCTGGCGGAGGTAAACCGGGAATTCTGTTCTATCTCTGTTTGGCTTCTATTGGGACCACTGAATTATACTCTCGCGACACAGAAAGGCTCCCACCTCCTCTTATCCTTTTTCATTATAAGATTATGGTAGGTTTCAAGGAGGGCACCGATGCAATGATTCAATTTGTGAGTTTTCATTCCGAGAGTCTCGAGTTCCACGACCACATGCTAGTCCAGATTGACGCTGGCAACGCTTTGAAGTGAGTTTCCCGCCAATACTCTCTTAAAGGACTACAAACTAGTGCCTGGGCCTCGCATGGTGGGACAGTTCTCTTTACGGTGCTCCTATGGAGCTTACTTTCGACCAAAAATATGTTCGTATCTCAGAGAGCGGTCAGCAAAGTGATGCCCTCTGTTCCTTCGTCTTTGACCTATGACTGCATCCTATCTTGCTTTCGTTAAAAGAGAAGTTCTCACTTGTTCGGAATTTTTGGTATGAGGTAGAGCAAAAATGAAGCCACCGGAAAGACCCAGTAACTACCCAAGATGAGAGCATCTTCTAGCGACTAAAGTGCTACAGTAGACGTGGAATGACAATGGTGAGGACTGCAGGTGAAAGTTGAGTGACGTTTTAGGAACCAAATCTAAAGGGGTTGGCTCTAACACTCCGCCTAGAGGCTGGAGAACTAATTGAAGATTTTGGTTTGAAGTTCTTTCCCAAATTCATTCAATGTTCACGGAGGAAGCGATTTATTCTGCTTATATAGACATTTTCCCAACTAAATTCTCAATAAAACTACTAGAAGCACACAAACAGTAAAAATCTTCTTTTGGACGCAGAAAGTTTAAAAGAATACTCTAAAGAAACTAAATAAATACACACTTCAAAATATCTTTCTATAGATCAATACTTCCCACTTCTCTCAAGAAGCCATAAGTTCTCATGTGCTCCCCACGTACAAACGTAGATGGTCCATGATTACCTACCTTTTGTGCAAAAAACATAGCTCAGCTGACACCTCTCCAATCAGATCGATGACTGGGACCACCTGGTCCGACCAATCAAGTGCACTTCAGAGAGCTTTTTGTAGCCCATTAACCACCGTCTTTCACTAAATAGTCTCGCGCGAGAGGAGGAAGCGGTAAAAAAGACCTCACTATGATTTACATAGGATCTAAAAGCTTATTGGAAAAATGTTTTCCTTAGGCTGCTTGTCAATACTTATCAATTTATCAATTTTGCTTTCGTTTTCTGTTGATTTTAATTTTTTTCTGTTGCTGCTTTGTGTCTTCAGATTTTGATTTGGATATTTTTTCCTCTCTTTTTCCTTTCTGTTATTCAATCTGAGATTTGTGGGAACCCAGACCATCTTTATGAATATGTGGGCCAGTCGCTTTTCTGGAATTGACCAACGTTTTCCTTTGCGACCTCAAGTGGAGTCTGGCTCACTGAGAATAATGTGAAGGACCTCCCAGGGTATGGTCTTTCAGTGCTTAGTTGCACACTACAAATGTGATTAGAGCTTTATCTGCCGCCGCCATTCCGCTTCCCTAAAGGAGAGAAAACCGCAAATTATCTATCAAAAAATGACTATATCTAAGGGCTTATCTTTTCCAAAGTCGGTCCGTCCTCTTGCAAGAAGTGTCCCAGTACTTCTAAGCATACATTAATCTGAAGAAGTGTCAAATATCCCGTGTTTTTCATACCATATTGTCGACAAGCATTGCTGTCAGTTGAATAAGCTCGACATGGCGAAAACGCGACAATGAGACGAGGTCACTTCAATTTTCCTTAGTTGTTTAGAATTGTTGAAAGTTCAGAGGACTCATATTTTTATTCCCTAGATTTTAGTCAGATATTCCTAATCCAGGACTCCCCTATAGGTCTGCGCGGTCGAAGACGGAAAGACTGGAGTCTACCCTCACATTTTGTTCTGGTTCGGTATTCGGCTGGATGTTTACTTCGTCTCAAATAGGCCATTTGAAGTCCAAGGAAATATTATTTGTAGTTCGTCGACATGCGTCCGGCACTCCTTCCCTAGGCCGCCCCCATGCATATGGGCGACCTAAGACGCACACACATTTGTCTACCTTCGTAGTTAATTTCGGCACGGTATGCAGTTCATTGTTCACGTCATCACTGTCGGGGGATGTTTATAGTCTAGTATACTATTATTAAAATATGTCTAGATTAGTTTGTAGTCCCGGGACTCTTGTATAAATCATGTGTGTTGTAAACTATATATATCTAGGTAGTAGTAGAGCATGTGGTGGTAGGAAGTAATTGCAGAGTTTTGAAGGGGGTGAGGAGCTGACCTAGGGCGATGCTCCTTGTGAATATTTGAATAAGGTGTAAATTGTTCCCTTGGGTTTCAGAGAGAAAACTCGAGTATCCTTTACGGTACAGTGTATACTGATGAGACTTACAGTAGGTACAGTATGTGCACGAAGAAAATGCGTTCTTATAAAGAGAGTAATGCTCGTTGATTCTCGATTAATCAGTACAGTAATTTAATAATTGATGCAGACAAAGGATAGTCACGCTGCTCAGAAGATGATTTGTCTTTTCGTTTTATACAAGCACGCCAGTGTAGTACAAAATCCGAAAAGGCATGAAAAATGTAGCACCGAGCAACCAAGATGGTACGCCAGTGTACCATCGCATCCCAAAAAATATGAGGCGTGTAGCAAGGATCAATTTTGCCAACGGAAGTCTATTTGAAGACCGAAAACCAAACTTATTAGGTCTGACACAACTACTAAACTTTTTTTTCAACTGTTTGGCTTCCATTTATTGCCCAAAAAATGAATTGTTTACTTATTCTGTCCGATGACGTATGATGCTTCTCTTATGCTTGCTCCGATACTCGATACGCAAGCTTTTGTGTAGGTATTTTGTAGTCACTCTGCAATTTTTGTACAAATACAGTGTAGCAGTCACTTTTCGACAGTTTTTTCGTTATATTGCAAACACTCATTTCTGTGAAGTCCTTATTTCAGTAATAACAGGGTTTTCTTATAAAAATTAATATATTGACAGCTTTAAACGAAAGGAACTGTAAACCAGAAAGGGGTTCAAAGTTGATGACAATTTGC
This sequence comes from Kappaphycus alvarezii, assembly GCA_002205965.3. Taxonomy (NCBI): domain Eukaryota; phylum Rhodophyta; class Florideophyceae; order Gigartinales; family Solieriaceae; genus Kappaphycus; species Kappaphycus alvarezii. The sequence continues at coordinate 37,432 of NADL03000166.1, forward strand.
TTAAAATCGTCATCATCATTCTAGATGTCTACATGAGCTCTCAAAATTGCGTTGATAGACAAAGATATGTTCAATGATGATGATTTAGTAATAGCTTTTACATTTCTACAGAGATATATACAGCAATCAGAGGAGACTCAGCGGCATTTGTCGCGAGGTGCCCTTCTACAATCAAGATTGAAGTCCATGATAGGAAAAGAAACCGTGAGCGAGACTGCTGACAAAATTCTTACCGTTGCGCGGGGGTTTACAAATGATGGACTAACAAAAGATGTTTACGCGTAGAGGAAGTACCAAAAAAATACAACAGGGGTTGAGAGATTTGTGCAGATGTCACACTGTTTGAATCTATCTCTCATATAGATCGCGAGACGTTTGACGCGCTGTTTACTGTTTGTGAGGATGAGCTTTCCAAACCTTTGCAATTGACCCTATATTGCTATAGAAAAGACCAACGCTTGGCGCTTGCTACACTTCTGAACAGAAGGGCTCTTTCAATATTTTAGTACCTTTTGTTAAGTAGGTCTCTCCACCAAAGACTGGGTGATATCTCAATCATTTGATAAATGATGATTGACTTACAGTGAATATATATCATCGAATCCATGGAGATTGATATGGTACCTCGCGGAAATTACTGTATCCTCTTATTGTACACCGCCAGCCATTAAATAATATGTGGCCATTTCAGAATAAGCACATCATTAAAATTTAATAAAATAATTAGTCAGACGTTAACTCTGCAACGTTCATAACCTGGACACATCCGACGCCGGTGGGGGTTTTCTGACTTTTGAACTGGCCAATTCACGCACAGCCTGAGCAAGACTCACGCATACGCTATAGATGCCTGGTGACGAGTGACTAGTCTCTCCTTTTCCCCAGTTCGTGTCACAATCGGTGGCGTGCGTGCCGTGCGGTTGGCTCGCCTGTAGGGCGGTAAGCGGTGGGCCCGCCGGTGCCCTCTGCAGAGGGGTGAGCGCCGGAGGTGAAACCGTGGTCCGTCCCGTAATCGGGTGTGTCCGATCGTGTGACCATAGGCCATCGTATTGTGGCCTTGCTTCGGGACTGGAGAGGCTTAGACGGTATGTCTCGGCTACCCCGTAGGTTGGTAAGCGGTGGGCCCGCTGGTGCCCTCCATCAGGGGGTGAGCGCCGGAGGTGAAGCCGTGGTCCAACCATTGATCGGGGGGGTCGGGACATGCTGTTGCGTTGGCTGGGGCATCCGAGTTGGGCGGCCAAACATGCTCTGACCCGCGAGTACGATGACGGGCAAACCCGGCGTCACAATGCGCTTCACAATGCCCTCCATCGCTACTGCAAAGAACTCGGCATCACTGCGCTCGTTGAACACCCGCTCCCGTCTAACCCCTCCCACCCCATGCATTCCTTACGCATGGGCCTGTCCATGCCTGCCACCTACGCTCAAGCCGCCAGGGATATCGCATTGGATGGTACTGTGGCCCACCCTGTCGTCCACCAGCGCCTTTCGCACAGCACCTCCTCTCCATGGGCCGCTGCGTCTCTCGCCGAGCACGCCAAGGTCTTGCGCTACGGCGCCTATTTGTAACTCCAATGATGTCTTACTGGTGCCTGTCGGAATCGATATTTATGGGACGCTAGGAGAGAGTGGTCCTAAAAATTTCCGCCTTCTTACATCTTTCGCTGCCAGCCACCGCGCTCCTTCCCCCACACTTACGGTGCGGAATTTCGTTACTCGTTTTTCATTCTGTCTTCAAGGGATGCCCCCGCTTCCCCTGTTGCTGTCGTCGTCGTACCCCCGGCGCCGGATTAACGTCCGCCACCTCTGTCAGTGTGGCTGCTTTCCTTGCCTCCAGCTCTGTGGTGTCAAAACTCGCGGATCTTTTCTCCCTCCTCCCGCTCCGTATCCATTCGCATTTGCGAAGGCCGATTCCAAAAACAATAAAGTTCATTAACCTCTTTAATCAGACTCAAACTCTCTACCGTGAAACTCTACATTACGAAACTGCAATTCAATCCGCCTGCGCCGCTTGTTGCGATAGCGCTCCTGAACGTTGCGGCGCCTAGTGGCAATATCCTCGCCAATGGAATACAGCCTCTTTTTAAACCGCTTTTGCTGAGTGCTGTCTTCCAAGCGCAGAGGATGCATCTGAATGTGAATATTTGACAGCGCTGTACAAAGACGAAAAACGCAATCATAGCGGTCTTCTTTCCAGCGCCACTTACTCCCAACTACCGCCCACAGTGAGCACAACCGCCCGAAAAAATTTTCCACGATAATACGATCAGACGACATTTTTTTGTTTGCGGCCTCCTCTTCACGATTTAAATTTCCATTACGCGGCTTCTTTTTCGGAATCAATGCCCTGGTCAATTCTATCGCTCCTTGGTACCCTTTATCCAATAAGACACTCCAATAGTTTGGGAACTCGCCACAGAGGGGACCCATGTCGGCAATTTCTCTCTCGGAAATTTTCTTCTTGAGGGCGCCCCTGTGGAAGTCAATATTCCGCTGAAAGATTTCCAAATCGGCCACCGATCCAGGGTAGTGCGTCGAGCAATTCAGAGCCTGTCCATTTGGTAGAACCGAAACTTCGACCTTAAACCCATAAAGCTTATGTTTCCCGCTAAAATAAACCTTCCCTTCCTGCATATTTCCACTGGGCCTATTCGCTTGTTGAAAAGTTACATCAGTAGCGTACCTAGCGGTAGGATAGTACTTAAACTTATTGCCGTCTTGAAGCATCTGGCCAAAAGGGAAAAGGGTACCATTACGTTCTACGACTGCTTCGTAAAGAGGGTCACTAAGCAATTCCATGAATTTAGTCATCATTTTCTCGAACGTTGGACCTTTCAGGCTGAATATTTTCGCTAGAATTTCCCACTGCCCTCCCACTTTCAATGTCGTTAAAAGCATAAACAACATATCCTTACCCCCATAATTCCCCTTTCTACCAGGCCCTACGTTGTAGCGCTCACTGATAATTGGCTCTACACTTCCCCAAATAGTGCTAAACTCTGAAGCATCGAAGTTGGTCATGTCATGCACTGCTTTCCCGCCACCCGCTTCATAAAAGATATCGAACACTGGGGAAGGGGATGAAGTTTCATCGTCAGTAGAAATTTCGCTGTCGCTGCCATCAAACTGCTGTAGCTCCGCTTCTCGCTCTACCGCGGCGTCTGCGAGAATATGCAGCGCATTCGCTGCTTGTTGCTGGGTAGGGATAAGAGGGAGTGTTTCGGGAATTGCTGCTTGCTGTGTGGAGGGCATTTTAGTTGAGAGGTCGGGGAAGGAAGGGAGGGGCAACCAAATGGTACTGCAAGAGGACTGAACGGTGTTTCTAAGATTGAAGGTATTTTATGCGCGTATTTGTGAAGTACAGTGTGAAGAGATGGAGTTTTATGTCAATGACTAGGTCGTTTACAAAAAGAGCGGGCTTGCTCTTAAATTTTGCTCTCATTTCTAGTTGACTTGATTGTAAGTTTCTCTTTTAGTCACTGTACGATATTATTGTCATACTCTACTTAATTTTTCTTTTGTTTTTTTATGGATCATTGCGAAATGATCAACAGTATTTCACGGGCAACCCTCGTTGCCAGGAATACATTGGCTCATTCAGAGTGTCCCTCATGTATGAGAGAGGGGTCTAGTAGAAAAAACGAGGTAGATAGGGAATTCAAAGAATAGGTCAGAGGTACGGTATTTGGAACGGCAAAGTTTAAAATTAATTTCGAAAGTCACTATTTGCGATGTACAAAGCGCTCGATACACTCATTACAGACCTTATTTCTTGTCCATTAGCATAAGAGCGAGCATTGTTTCATGGTAAGATTATCTTTTTCTCCAAGTGTGTCTTCTTCGTTGATAGTAACAATAAACGACGACGGAGGATAGGTGAGAATGAACGACTAGAGAGGACATATGATGGGTGCGGAAAGTATCACACTTTTTCGATAGTTTTAGTCGATTCATTATAGTTGGGACTACTGACAAGGGAGCAGAGGGTGTTCGAAACGTGTATACGGAGTCACAAATTTACCGAACAAAGATAAGTATCCTTCAAAGGGGGAGCACAGAATGGTGGATATGATTTTTGTGGAAAACATTAATATATTCGTTCCATAAAAAACGGGATGAAAGTATGTAATCGTATTTTAAACGAAAGGGGAATTATGGTGTACTAATAATAGGTACAGAACCTTCCTTGGTCGATGGATTCTCGAGGAATCACCTTATTTACGGGCTACAAGACTTCTTTGTTATTGTTCAAATAGCAGTTTGAAAGCCGTCATTTTGCCTTGATGAAAATTGAGCAGTACATAAAGAATTCAAAGATGAACAGAAACGCAATCTAAAACAACATTCTGTATTTGAAAAAACCTTTACGTGACCTATGTCGCGCGCAGCTTGGTGAGGAAGGTCTCCAAACGACATCAGTCGTACCACTAAACGCTGAAAATGCTCAAAAATCACTCTAAGAACTACGAATTCCAGCTGCCCTGGGTATTCCTAGCAGATCTCAGTGATCTCATTTCCAGCATTATTGTTAGGTACGTAGGCATCTATTTGACCAGGTCAGGAGCTATATTAAGCTCTGCCCGGAAAAAAAGAGAAATTGGAGATAGTGCAATTTTGAGAACAAATAACCCATTCTTCTGCGCTATCATCGCGAGAAAGGACACAAAAAAAATGACAAGAATGAACGCTCACCTCGAAACTGACCGCGGCAGAGTTTCCAATCAGCATATTTCACTTCCATTTTTGTAGTATCATGTTTGCATCTCGCTTGTGTTTTGTTTTTTTTGCAGCCGCCATATTCGATTTAGCTAACACGCAATCAGCCTTGTTTTTCTCAAGGCGGGAATATTTCTGTGTTCGGGAATCCTTCTGGCGCTAAATTGACTTCCGTACGTCACCGTCAGTGAATTCTTTTTTTTTTCGTATCGAGCTTCCACTCAAAAACTTCCATGTCCAATTGATGTTTCGGTCCGCCATCCTTGCATCCGTTGCACATCCCGGGAATCACCTCTGCTTCATTTTAATGTACTTTATGTACCCTTATAGCCAGAATGAAGGCCGTTCATGCTTGATATGTAAAATATACTAATGGGTTGGATATATACTAATATACTAATGGCTGTGATCCGGGCCATGTACTAGCACCTCCATAACATTCAAAGCTAAAGTTTTTTCTTGGCTTTTCCCTCATCTGTAGAGTGAAGGGTTTTTGCAGCAGTGGAAATATCTGCTGAAGAGGCTTCCAAATTTTCACCTTTTTGGCTTGCACAGCCTCGTGTGGTAAGACGAAAAATAACCCAAGCCCCCCCGATGTGCTCAGGACGGAGAAGCTCAACGTTTTGGAGGGGTGGGAATTCGGCAACAGAACTGCGCTGGAAACGACGTTGGAAGAGGAAGATTTATTAGGAGTGGTACGTTACTGTTAAAGAGGTTGCTGATGAGTACAATAGGCTTGATTTGATAATGAAATTCCCTCCGAACTGAAAAAAGTGGGGTTGAGAATGGCTGGGCTTGAGATTGAGATGACCCTACCAGGGTGCGGTAGTTGTGGTTCTTGTTCCTTTTCATGTTGAAGCTGAGTCTGCAAGTGGTTTCGGCAATTTTTGTAGCAATAAAAATACCTTTTTCATTATCTTTGGCACAGGTAAGACCTTGCCTACATCTCAATTTAGCAAAGTTTTTATAAATTTGTTTTTCCGAACTAAACACGTAAACAGGTCAAATCCTTTCTTACTCTATTTTTAGGCCATATGTTTCTTAACTAAAGAGGTCTCATGCAGTGCAAAGTTGGGCTATCATATAAAATAGATCATATGACTACAGCAGCATTTTGTACTCAACCAATATCACAAAAACATCTGGGCATTCGTACTGAGCTCTAATAAGTTCTGCGCTGTCACAGAAAACTGTACGCTAGCTGAGCTACCACCATATTGAGCCCTTTTTGCATAACAGCCAGGAACTTACACACCATCTTTTAAGTAGATTAATGCTTCCTTAATCATCAAGGATTTCTCCGTCCGTCCTGTATAGTACAGCAATCATTTCATTATGATCATCTGGACATAAAAAATGAAGATTTCAAGTGTTCAATATAAAATTAAACCCCAAACGTTTAAGGTGAACTTATACATCAAGCAATTAAAGCACCCACAAACCGCTGGCCCTAGGACCCGTCAACATTAGTATTGGTCAGGAATCAAATGTAGCTCATGATATTTACTTGATGAATGAAGAAAATGTATTACCAGAAATTTTAATTACCCCCCTAGACCCAAACCGGAATTACTTCCTCATAAATTATTCTTAGTCATGATTATGACTACCAAATCATTAATTCCCGCAAAAACATCCCCGTAAGATGACAACCAAAATAAATTACAGACTGCACTGTACTGCACTGCACTGTGCCCCAATGAAAGCCCGCCAAGTGAGCACCTGTCCTCTTCTTGAGTATTATCTTTTCAATGGTGCAGTCCACGAAAAATGCATAAGTACAGGGGTCTTTATTACAGAACGCTTATATAGGGATGATAAGGCTATATTCCCTTTCTTTATTGTCTGTGCTCACATCTTTCGCTTATATATTGCACGAGAGAATACCATGTTTTTTCCTCACACAGTGCTCACTCTCCGAGCCATCTGATAATCAAACCAGTCAATGATGGACAGAGACTAAAATAAACGCCCTTGTAATAATTACGTGGCATCCACTTGAGTCATTTTCATGGCCATTGCGTGGAGAATGAATTCACTCTCCGACTACTTCAACACTCCCCCTCGAAGGCAATTCTACTGAGTTATAGCATGCCAAGTTTCTTGACATGAGACCCAAACAGATTCCGAGCTAGGTTGGTCATCAAATCTGCTATCATTTCAGAAGTGGGTGTGTATTCTAAGCGAATAGCACCCTTCTTAACGTTATCTATGATATTTTGATACTTGAGATCGATATTCTTCGATTTATCGTTGACAACGCCATTCTCTGCGAGCTTGATGCAACCATTATTATCCTCTCTGATAACCATACTGACAGAAGGGCTAAATTCAAAAATCGGCTCAAACTTCTGCAACCATAGAGCCTCCCTTATAGCAGAGGCCAACGACATATACTCTGCTTCTGCGGAGCTCTGAGCGACGCAGGTTTGCTGCTTGCTACGCCAACTGATTGGGCCACCGGAAAGCATGAATACATATCCACTTACTGACTTACGGCTTGGTTTCTCTTGACCCCAATTTGAGTCACTTTAACCAACGATGTTTCCGGAAGTACTCTTATTTGTACTGTAGTAGACAACTCACAGCTTCTTAGTCGCCTTCAAGTATCTCAATACGTGTTTCGCCGCTTTCCAAGTGGCAACAGTAGGCTTGTTCATAAAACGAGATAAATATCCCGTCGCATATGTGATGTCGGGATGCGTGGTATTCGAAAGGTGAAGTAAACAGCCAATCATCTGCTGATACGGTGTTTTATCTACCTCCTCAGACTCCCCCTCACGAGAAGTTCCCGAAAAACCCAAATCAGTACCCTGGGGCAAAGGTACATGTGCTGGAGAGCAATCTTCCATTCTGAAAAACATCAACATGCGATCGATTAAAGAACAACTATGTAATTTCAAGAACTCTGGAGTAGTCTCAATAGTCATGAAGAGAAACTTTTCTGCGTTTTCCATGGCTCTAATTGTGAATTTAGAGCCAATTAGTTGCACCACCATTTTAATTCTTTGGTAGTTATCGCCCGTTATCTGGATGTCGTCTACGTATACTAGTAGAATCAAAACTGACCTATTCATACAACTGATGTAAAGACTCGGATCCGCACGAGATTCCTTAAAGTCAAGGCTCAGCAAGAAATCGCGAAGTATCTCTCGCCAGGCTCTCGAAGCTTGTTTCAAACCATAAATAGCTTTCAACAGTCGACACACTTTGTCAAAATGCCTTGCTTTAACATAGCCCTCGGGCTGTTCCATGTATAATTCCGCCTGTAACTTTGCGTTCAGGAAGGCGTTTTTAACATCAAGAATGATTCTGTGCCAGCCCATCCTTGTTGCGAATGCCATGAACAGCCGAACTGTAGAGTATTTCACAACTGGTGAAAACACTTCGAGTTAGTCTATACCCTGCTTCTGAGTAAATCCCCGAGCAACCAGTCGAGCTTTGTACCACTCAAGTTTGCCATTTGAATCAGTCTTCTTGTCGAAGACACATTTATTCTTCACGCATTTGTGCCCTTTTGGTAATTCAACTGGTTCCCATGTCTTCAATGTCTCCAATGATTTCATCTCTTCATTCATAGCGTCTCTCCATTGTACAGCATCGAGACAACCAAGAGTCTCTTTGTATGTAAATATAACATCCAATCGGTCCGCATTTAACGTAGAGTCAGTCACTACACAAGCTTAGTGGAATCCCAGTCGCTTTGGTGGTATACCAGCGTTGGCCCGGACATACCTCCTTGCCTCAGGTATATGTTCCAATGACTCCAGATCGTTTTCTTGTTGATCAGATACTTCAGAGTTCTGTTCCAAACTCTTATCAACTGCATGTGACTCATTTGAACGTTGTCCATTATCTCTCTCAGCTTCTCCATTCAGGTGTATGTAGTCCACATCAAACATATCAATACGAATGATTTCTGCTGAAGCTGAGCGGTTTGCTTCCTTAGTTTGTTCTTCTATGAATTCCACATCCTGATAAACTGTGACTGTACCAGTCTTCGGATCAAGTACACGGAAGGCATTGCCTCTATCATATCCAATAAAGATCCCTTCCTCTGCACGTGGTTCAAATTTGCCTCGACGTTTTGCCTTCGGGACATGGACAAACGTGCGACATCCAAAAACACGGATGTGTGAGAGAGATGGCTTTGTTCCATAGGCTGCTTCGTAGGGGGTCATACTATCCCTGCAACTTCGTGTATATAATCTGTTCCGCAGATAGCTAGCAAAGTTATTAGCCTCAGCCCAATATCTATCTAGATCTCTGCCGGATATGCTCATCACCATTGTCCTTGCCATATCTAGAAGGGTGCGGTTCAAACGCTCTGCCTTTCCATTTGATTCAGGAGAATAAGGCGTTGTAATTTCAGATATGATACCATTCTCATTGAACCATTCCCGCAGTACAGTACAAACATATTCACCGCCCCCATTGGAACGCAACCATCTAATCTTTTTCAGGTTCATCACGATCAATTTCGTGATTTTACTTTCAAATATAGTTTCCATTTCCTTAATCATATCCCGAAGTGCATCTTGCACTTGACTCTATCGACGAGTGAATCGAACCAATGAGAAACCACCGTTCTCATCAATTAGTGTGACAAAGAACTGAGATGATGAAAACGATCAAACCTTAACGGGTCCCACTACATCCGAGTACACTCTGTCAAGAACATTCTTAGTTCTATGTTCTTCGTCCTTTGATTTGCGGGCATGTAGACATGATTTTGCGACAATACAGCTACGAGAAGGCTCATCTGATCGATCCCATTTTTGAAATGGTACGCCACTACATAATCCAATAGAGCGACTGATTGTATTGTCGTCTACATGACCCAGTCTTCTATGCCATAATTCCCTGTCCAAACCAGGATTTACGACATTTGCGCTATTCGGGGTCTTGGTGTTCTTGTTCACTATAAGCGATGCCGGATACAGTCCATCCACCTCGATAGCGATCAGCTTTACGATGCAAATATCCTTCTGCTTCACAATACAAAGATCTCCTTCGGGTTTTCGCTCTTCATCTTCGAAATTAACTCGAAATCCTTTCTTTCGAATAATGGACACCGAGAGGAGATTGTACAACATATTTGGGCGTATAGAACCTCTTGAAATAAAAGCTTATGTTGTTGCCCACCGACAACTGAAATCGCTTCTACTGTCCCAACACCCTTAATCTCAAGAAATTCCTTGTTTCCAACCTTCAATGAACTCTTCTTTGCCCTGTATTCTGTAAAAATTTGACAAATTGTTCGTCAGGTGAACAGTACAGGCAGAGTTCATCATCCATTTCTGTGATTTGATCTCACAGTTTCTGACAGCGAGTGCTGACGGTTTTGCGACATGATCGGTCTCCACCACCAGTCACAACCATTGAAGTTCCCTTCCTATTCTCTGGCCTTTCAGGATGAGATGAGTATCCCTTCTTATTCCTTCTTGTGGAGAACCTCTTCTTATAACTGTCACTGTTAGTGTTTTGGAAGCATTTGTCAGCAGAGTGTCCATCTCATCCACAATGCGTGCACTTTGCCTTTCCTTGATTTCCTTGATTGACTCTAGTAAGGAGCGCCTTGCTGAATTAACCACGCTCCATTCCCTGTTCGGCGATAATAGTTCAGAAACGGCTTGACCGTACTTTTTACCGGTAGATCGAATTACTTGAGCTGTCAAGGCAAAATCAGATGTCAGCCCACGAAGTAACGCCCGTTTCTTTTCGAATTCAGACACTGTATGTCCTATTCCTGACAATTCGTTCACCAGCGATTCGATTCGATTCGAAAATTCTACCACAGATTTGTATGATTCCATGGTGATTTCTTGAAGAGCAGACAACTTAGCATCAATGGAGGACTCTGAAACCATTTGGTAAGTTGACTTCAACTTATCCCAAACAGACTTTGGATCCCGCTTTGTCAATACTTCAGCCTTACAACTTCGGTTATTTGTCATCATAATGTATGAGAGGGTCATGTCCCTCTTCCGCATATCAGCCCTATCAACGCTTTGGCCGGGCTCAGCAATTCTCCTAGATTCCACAGTACCATCCGCGTATTCCCAAAGTCCCTTTCCACGGAGGAATATTTCCATTTCATTTGCCCACATGTAGTAGTTATCGATATTCAACTGCTGAATCCGCATAGAAACAGCTTTGATATTGTCCTCCATAGTGCCACAGGACAATAAAAAAACTCGTCAGTAGATAAGGGATTTTGGGAAGAGATAGATATACTGAAGTAAGGGTAGCAGTGTAGCGTTCTGGGCCCATAACCTATAGATCGTTTATATAGGGATGATAAGGCTATGTTCCCTTTCTTTATTGTCTGTGCTCACATCTTTCGCTTATATATTGCACGAGAGAATACTGTGTGCTCCCTCACACAGTGCTCACTCTCTGAGCCATTTGATAATCAAACCAGTAAATGATGGACAGAGACTAAAATAAACCCTCTTGTAATAATTACGTGGCATCCACTTGAGTCATTTTCATGGCCATTGCGTGGAGAATGAATTCGCTCTCCGACTACTTCAACATTTATATGAGCAATGGGCTTGCAATGCTGGTTTTTTCTGGCATATTCTCGCAAAAAATAAGGTAAATTTGATGCTGAACACTAATATGTAGTCTATTTAGAAGTAGAGCGGACTAAGGCTGTAATAGGCTTACATTCGAACAAAAAAGTATAAACAAATGAATAATAACATTATAAAACACAATTAAACCTTTTTGAAAAGAAGCGTAGTACTTGATATCACTTCTTTATTCAACCAACTCAAAACTGATTCTTCAGATAGAACTATAACGAACACTGAGATACCCTTCGCTTCAATTTCCCCCAATTTGTGCAATACAGCTACCAAGATACTTCAAAGGTTCAAACTGCCTTCCATTTCGATAAGACTTCTGAGTCAACAGTCTCCACACATTTTGAATAATTTTTAGGTGTGACTATTTTGAAGGCCACTCCAAGAAATCAACTTTATTTGCTTGGATCTAAGTTTTGATGTAACTGGATCGGTCAATTTCTGCAAAATATTGCTGAAAATCCAGTTTAATCCACATTTCCGAGCAGAAAAAGGCAAAAGATAGTCTCACAGTATTTGAAAGCAGGCCTGGGATTCAATCTTTCCCTTTCAATCGACTATCAATGATGTCCCATTCATTGGAATATCTCTTTAAACCATCAAAGAGTCACAATCTGGATGTCTTACAGAAAAAAGTTCTTCTGTTCTCATAACGTACCAGTAGGTGGCTATTCCCAGTATCCAGTAGTTTTACAGTGTAATACAGGCGCTTTATAGATGTTGCACCTGTCTTGGATCCAAAGGGACAACATGACTTGATATGCAAGTTCAAAGATTGCATGCTTTTCAAGCATCACGTTATTCGCAACTTTTTCGCTCGCTTCTGTAAGTAACTTGGCGTCACTACACTCGTCGAACACACTAATTCAGTCCAAGATCCCAGTTGTACCATTCATTGGGAATCGATTAAGACTTGATATCTACATTCTAGATGCCTAAAGTTTTAACATCTGCAATATCACTGTCAACATTACTATTATCCAAATTTTGATCGCCGAAACTTCTCTCAAAGTACAGGTACCGGAAGAGCAGCCGCATAACTCGGAGAAAGCGAGAAATGCCGTCATTACAGCTATTAATACCAAAAAAAAATTTTCCTTTTCCCGTCCCGATTGATATCTAATAGTGATAAATCGTCAGAACAATAGAACAATAGACCCAACTACACCAAGAAGGAGGTTTTTGCAAGCGAAAAAAATGCTAATGTTGTATATTTGGGCGAACAAAAACAGACGAGTAAGGACGAATATTCACAAGTCTACAAGAGCACATAGAAGGGGTAGGGTCTACACTACAATCTATGCTCTGTAAAAAGCGTAAGGAAAAGGGTTCTTTTATCTTAAGCGAACTCTCAATCTCCGATCTATTTGGGACAGGACTGGACGTTTTCTGCCAAATTGCTTGACCTTTCCAAAGTAATCAGTTCACCTAGCTTATTTAGACTTATTTGCTAAGCTTTAAGTCTGAAATAAGCATAATATTTACACTAAAAAAGCATAAAAATTACACTTAAATGCACTAAAACAAATCATGTGGCTGGAAAAGACTAACCATAAAATAATTTTACGTAAATTTCTATCTCTACTCTTCTCAATAACTATCCTCGAGGTCAGAACCAAACACATTCAGCAAAATATCCTTACTTCCAGTAAAATTACTATAAGTTACCTCTGAATGATTGGTGGACTCATCTTAAATATAAAGATCTTTTTACCAATTCATCGCGACCCTTAGGCTCCGCCCCAACCTTATCCAAAATGGCCGAGATTACGATTATGCGCTCACTTCTCTCTCCGTTCCCCTCAACAACTCCCCTAGGGTTGTACATCACTGCCTCTCACGAAGCCACGAATTCATCCTCATTTCCGTATCCGTCCACATCCTTCTCAGTGTCTTGTGGCCTCTCCGACTCCCCCGCCTCCTCTGAGAAGTTCCGACGAGCTCACTCTCGAACACGCTTTCGCTCCAACCCCTGATGTATTTATCGTAGTTCGTTGGCCCATTGTCCATCAAAGCTAGGCCATTGTTAGGGCGCGGGGCCCTTTTTGATTTTTTGACGGCAAGAGACAAGTGGAAGTGGGTGATGTTGACGGAAACTGATGTTATGTTGGGGTAATCGGATGTAGTTGTTGATGGTATGGATGATGCTTCAGCGATGGTTATATATAAAGAACTTCAACTAGGGTCATGTATTCGATAATCTTCACGGACTTTGCGAAAAGAACATTCAAGGGGATACTGTAGCCTCGAATATGCATGAATTTGGGAGCAGCATTAAAAATCCGTTTGATAAAATATCTGAACTGAATCTGTAGGGAGAAGAGGATCAGGAGTCGAAACCTTTCCCTTATGATAAAAGGGGACCAAAGTAATGAAACATAAAATGGAAATAGGAGTGGTGCAGTGAATTGTGGGAAGTAGAGGTGTGTCTTATTGAGATGTATGGATTGGCTAGAATCCATTCGGAGTGTTACCGGTAATAGCATTCGACAGCAATGATTTGTACATTGCTTCGACCATCGGTATATGTATTTAATATGACATTCAGATTTGTAACTCCAGTGAATTTTGATTCATAAGGGAAAAGTACTTTGACAAAAGTGTTTTTGTTTTGAAAAAGGACTGGAAGGATTGTTTTATAGATGAAGTAATCAAGAAGGTGTGCAAAAGGACCATTTTGCCATCAAAAACATCTACGGTGCCATAGGTTACGAGGCACGAAGGTTTTTTTCGATGCCTTTTATCCTTCACTACTTCCCGTCGTGGTTCCCTTCCTCAGCAGGAAATTCGCGAGTTCGTTACTCGCTTTGGGTTTGCCCTCCAAGTGATGCAGGCGCGACAGTTTGCCACCCGCCGCCTGCGGGCGTAGCTCATCCTGATTTCTCTCCGCACACATTCGTACCTTATAACTCGTAAAGATTTGCCAACCACCAGTGCCGGACCGAAGACAAATGAAATGTGCAATACTGTATGTACTGTACATCAAGACTTGCTTCGGATCTCATCCGGAGTATATCGTTCAAGCAGTAGATCCAAAGCCTTCTCCTCGCATTGCGGTAGTTCAGGCAGAGAAACAGCCTTTTCCTTATTCTCTTTTTTAATGTATGGTGCTCCAGGATTCAGAGGGTCAGCGTTCTTTCGCTGTCCCCCAACTAATGATATTTTGCACAGTGGCTGTTCCCCTCTGTACGGATCCCATCTTTTCACTCCCCGCTGCGCTTTTCGTGTGCAGTGCATGCAAGTTCTTGAGGTCATTATCGGCTGCATGTCTGGATGGAAGTGCAAAAATCATCAGCAGGTTCTTTTTCTCTTTTTCTATCCTTTTCTGCTAAGTAATTATCCGCTTCTCTCAGTAAACAGCTAGAACATTCTACTTTAGAATACGCAATTCTACAAACAAGCAACCACGCTCATCCTCCAGTTCGAAAACTCAAGAGACAGAAAAGGATGTTCTCTAGACAAAAACAGAGAGTAAATCAAGATACCGAGAGCTAAAGATTTTAAAATTCTGTTTATTCTGGAATCAGAACTTATTGCGGTTCTGTTACTGAGTCTTTCGAGAAACTGCTAGCCTAAACCTCCCAATATTAAAGCACCGCGGACGTCCATCGATCTTCTTAAATCTTCTCACATGCACTATAATACTCACTCTTCCTCACGCAGGTCAACCCCGGCTGACAGGTGGACGGGGAAACATGTTCATCCCCCCCGCACTGCTCATTCTCGAAAGCTGGGCATCTGTGGGCACCCGGATAGCACGGATCTTCGCCATTGATTGGATCACCAGCTGGAGCACGGCATCCACCGGGACGGGAGTTCAGAGCACACGGAACACTGCCACCGCAGACACAGGAAATAGGATCCGAAAAGCACCACTCTGGGTTTGTGCAGGCCGTTTGCGGACCACAGTACTGTCTACCCCGACCATCAGTCCCTAAGAATGAAGATATACACTGGCGGGTTGGAAGAACAAGGCATGGTTCGTTTGCAGAGCAGCGTGGGATGCACTGGCTAAAAGCATCGTTAACAGTTTTGCAAATAACAGAGTCGTCGGGGATGAATCTGACATAACCGGGGAGGGGAGTTGGTTGAATGCAACATGTAGGACCTATGTAGCCGTCTCCGCCACACTGACCGTACAGCTCGACGCAAGCAAAAGTTGTCGTGAACAGGGCGACAAAGATAAGGGTTCCTGATAACATCTCTGTGCGAGTAAGAAATGAACAAGGGTGAGAACTTTTCCTCCGGATGGGCATGGGCTGAGAGAGACAGGGCTGAATGATATTTAGATGATGGGCCATGTGGTTATATGGATTATCGACACCGCTAGAACAAACTGTGTGCTCCAGAAAGATTGAAAAAAGGACCAAAATTTGTAACCTTTGAAGCACTGTCTTCGGTTACACAACAATAGTAATGATGTGACACATCGCAAAGTCCACAAGGGGGCAAAGGTTTGGGTGTTTTACGCTTGGAAGATATATCCGAGTCCACAAGACAAGCAAACTCCACTCATCCTTGAAGGAAGTTTCTGAAATTTATGAATTGAGTTTTTGCAGTAGTTGGACCGCGCTGGCACTTCATTTATTGGAGCATTCCAAAAAAGACCTTAACATCACAGACAGACGGAAAATGATTACGAGTTCTAATAGTAGTAGATCTTTACAAATCGTACAGTATAGCAGTCTAAAATTTTTTTACACAGAAGCGTGCAGGGGGCATTCAGAAATGAACTGCCATTGCAGGGGGCGTGTGAAAACCTGTCGCGCCTGCATATCTTAAAGACTAAAGGCAAAACGGGTAACGAAGTCGCGAAGCTCTTGTTGAGGGGAGGAACCGCGACGGGAAGCACCGAAGGAAGAAAGGCGGTGGAGGGAACTCTGGCCGTCGTCGCCCGACGCCATAGATATCAATCCCGACAGGGGAGAGAAGTATATCGTTTTGGTCGCAGTAATTGCGGCAATAGCGATGCCTCTCACGCTCGGCGAGTGTCGCGGCAGCACCTGTGGTAACCGCACTAGGCGAGATGTGGCGGCGAGCGGATCGGTGGACAGCAGTAACGTCGATGGCGATATCAGTACTGTGAAGCCCATAGGTAGCATGAATGTAGATATCCATTCTCAATGCGGGGGACTCTGACTGCGCAGAGGAATTGGGAACCTGGAAGAGGAGCGGATGCCCGACGAAGGCGACGATCCCAAATTCCTTACAGAAGTGGGCGAGGACGTTGCGGAGGACGTGATGTCGACAAGTCATGCCGTCTTCGTATTTGCAGATCACAGCGTGTTGGCCGCTTGAATCTAAGGCGGGTGAGACGTCGGCCTAGCGCCGGGAGCAGACCGTATAACGAGTAGATCCAGGGAATCGTGCGATACCAAGAAGGAGAGCCAGAGCGACCTTCCACGCAGAGGAGGACATGTAAGTATCGCGGTGGGGATGAGGGAGCAAAGAAAAAACGGAAGAGGAGGAGGATGGGCGCACGGAGAGGAACCATGACAGGTTGGATGCTACTGCGGACAACAACAAGCTGTCAGACTTAGAAATCTTGAGTTCAGAGGTGCTCGCAGACTGGAGCCTTTCACCAGGGACCGGCGAGGAACAACTCTCGAAAAGGGCCGTAGTTTTAGGCGAAGTGCCACGGTGTGCGCTTTCGGTCGTAAGCGGTGATAAGAATGATGGCATAGCCACCACACACGGTTATTTAGCAGAGACGTATGCAAAGTCTATGAACGATGCAAAAATTCTAATCTTCCGAGAGGAAAGATACCCTAACCTTTCCCGATGGTAATAGTAAGAAGGCTCTTCTGAAATAACACCGAAGTGCGTATGGGAATTCTGCAAATATATTGCGCCGGGGTTGATGGCGGCCCTTGAACAGGTGGTATCCGAGTAAGCTGCAGTCCCCTCAATGGTGGTACTTATCCCGTAGGGCTATGGAACGATTCCTGTCTGAAAAAAGATCGAGTACTGATATCCGCGGGGGTAGAACTCCTTGCATATGGTGACCGAGTAAAGACTGTAGCTCTTCGTGAGGATAGTTTCTCGTATATTTGCAGATCTAGTACAACTATATATCAGTCATTCATGCCCTGTTTGGCATCGGTAGTCCGGTCGAAGAAGGGTCCGGAGCAGGAAGCCCCCCCTAAGCCACGATTTGGAAGCTACATTGGGAAGCAGGGATACCGACTTTAATGTGGTAGATAAAGTCGTCAGAAATTACAACAAAAAGTGCAAAATCTGTCGAGAAGCGCTGTAAGATACTGTTGAAGTGGTTAGTAATCACGATGTATCAGTCTGTGAAGGTAAAACAAGTCTGAAGGCCAAAAAAATTTCTCCCTATCAAAAGGTAGTTCTGCGCTTGGAGCGGGTTGTCATCGGAATGTTGCCGTAAGATTTTTGAACAAAAGGTAAGAAGGGCAAAATAAAGAAATAGAGGCTAGAAAGTGCAAGAGAGAGTAGCAGTGGACCGTATTATGGACTTTTCGAAGTTTTGAGATCAAATGTGGTACGAGCACTATGGGCAGAGCCCAACTCACCTGGGGTTTTACGTATCTAAGGCGTTTACGAAACGTTCTTTGAAGGTAGCTCCAGTCGCTGAATCAGTCCTCTACCGAGCACCCAGAAGGCCAGTATCTAGTAGAGCAATACAGGAAGACACAGGAGAAAAAAGAGAGTAGGGATGGGAGACTAGGGCCTGGAAAATGTTGAAGCAGGGGGCATCACAAGTCATTCAAACCGCTGCTGAATCGCACCTCCACGTGTACTGGAGCTGACGTCATACAAGTTCCGGCTAACAGTTTGGAGATCGATTTTACTTTACAGCTGATTGTGGCTTTTAGATCCGAAGTGTAATCTAATTTCGTTACCGATGTCTCGGCACTTACCGTCGCGCAAGCCGCCACAGATACTTAACACTGACACAGAGCCCCGACATCGACCACTTCATCCTAGAAGACAAGAAGCGTCTCATCGGTAAAACTAGATCGACCTACCTCACTGGTTTTCTCTAGCACTCGCCTAACTCATTGGAGATTAGGGTTGCGACCGCGTCTGGCCTACCCCACTCTGACTTGGCTATGCTGTGCACGTAGCACTCAGAGCTGGGTACCCAAGAGCGGATTGAGACGCGAAAAGACCCAATTTCAGCAACAGAAGAGGCCCGAGAAACAGGATTAGGGTCAGATAGGCATAGCCGATACGTTATCAACGGGGTTGGCTGCAGCTGTGCAATAAGCGCGGTGGAGGTGGGAAGGCAGTCAAGCCCCATTCTATTACGTGAAAACTTGCCCAACTCCGGGCCGGCACTATTTCTAAAGTTTAGGGTTTATGTGATTTTCAGGAAGAAGCCTCATTGTGAACGGTGTGGAGTGTTGCGGAATACGTCGACCAAGTATTATTTCCATAAAAGTATGAATTAACAGAATAAATAGAAAAATAAACAGACTAATCGGGGTGTGGGGGAGTTTGGGTAATTTATTATTTGGAACGTATGCCATTTCTTGAAGCGCATCAAATAATTGGTACACGTGGTCGGCATGGGGAAACCAAGAAACGGAATTAGTCCGGTTCAAAGTCGCTAGAAGCCCGACGCGAGACCAGCCAGCAGGCAGGCTGCGTTTGACGTGGCAGCGGCCGCAGCGTGCCCTTGCATGATTATCACGCGAACCTTCCCGTATGATTCCATGGACCTGACTGCAACGAAACTTGCCACTTCGGGTTGACGGCCTGAGTGTCTGAATGCCAACCGCCGAGGGTGGATATGGGCACGGGGACGAGTCTGCCTCGAGAGGAAGTAGCAATGAAAGATTGGTACTTTCTGTGCTTCGCTGCTCGGGCTGCGTTTGGGGAGGTCAAGGGGTTGAATGTGTTGACTCTCCTGTTCGATGGCGCGAAAGGATTGACAAAGGTGATGCCGAAAAAGTCAGTCCTTCGCGGCTTCCCATTGCCTGAATATCCGGTCTCGTGCTGTGGAGACCTTTTCGCGGCTCTGCGACAGGATGATGGGCGGCTTTGGCCAGGCCCCCAGCCAAAAAATTCACTTGCCGGTCGTGACGGATGCCCCTGTGGAGGCCGTGCAGGCAGTACAGGAGGTGGTCACCATAGACGTCCAACGTGTGAGGGCAATTTGCTCTTGGGTATGGTGTGCCAGGAGCAAACAGCAGGACTTGGCAGTGATATCGGAGCCACTGGGAAAACTGTCGGGCCTCGATGTGCGTTTGTAGTCCGGGACATTGCGCACAGTATACCCTCTCTTCGGAGCCCGGAAGCCCCATGGATGAGCGGAACGCTTACCTCCTGCAGTCTCCGGTGGGAATCACCTGTTCCACTGTCTCATGAGAAGCATCCGTCAGTGTCCTCTGCGGTGGTGAATGTTGAGAGCAGAACACGTTGAAAGAAATGATCTTGGACAATGGACAAGACAGGGACCATTTCCGATGGGCGTACACGGCGGCGGCGTATGTTTCCAGAGACTTGATTGGCGGTGGCAAGAAGTGTATGGCCAGCTTGTCCGTTTCCGAGCTTGACGCGAGGAAGGCTGTAGGGGCGATAGTTTTAGCGGAATTGAGGGTAATTTTAAAAACTCTTACATCCCGCCCTTTTTATCTACACTTAATCTATCTGACTTCCTTCGGGGTTGCAGTTTTAAAACTTCCTGTTTTGTTGCTGATTCCAGTTACTTGAGACTGCGTTCATTCTGTTAGCGAAGAAAAGCCCTCTACAATGACCCGTACACAAGACCTCTGAACCATTATCGGAAACCGTGTTAATACTCAAGCAAGGCTTCAAACGTCTGACGTCAAGAGTAGGCGCTTGGATGTAGCCTTATAGAAGACGAATGTTGTAAGGGGAACCGTTGTCATAGTTAATCGGAAAGGAAAAAAGGCCGTTTTCGCACAATGTTGACAGAAATTGGGAACTTTTCTATGGAAACAAGTTTTTTTATCGTTTCATCTGGGTAGGGTTAAGCCGGAGGAGGCTATGGTGACACCAAACGTCAGATAAATCTCTACTTACTGTTTGGTAGTGGGCACAAATAAATAGAGAAGCGAGTTCCATTTGATGATTCCTCCTGGTGCCGAATTTCCCGCGATATTAAACCCGAATACAACCCCAACTACCACTCTGAGCATAATTTCCATTCCGAATTAAGCTACCGATGGTAGTCAAGAAATGAAAATCGGAGGAAGCGCTGATTGGTCCGATGCAAATTTTTATCCAAACGGACAGAAATGGAATGAATTTCACGTGACTGATTACCTCAATGTATCTATTGCTGTCCGCAAATGGAAGATATATGTCCCAGGAGATGAGTTCTTTATGGAAGGACAAGGAGCGCGTGACATGTCGGCTTTCGACTACTTTACGTGGATGTTTCCAATGAGCTATCGTTTATCTATTGTCGCAACTACAAATATTGGCCTGGAAGGAGACAATCTAGAACCATGCAAATGTGGCGAAATTTTGAGGTTTTTTGGTATTTTGGTTCTGATCGCAAAGTTCGCATCCAATACAGGTCAAAGTACATTTGTACTAGATGCATTCGTTCATTCAAGAGCTAAGTTTTAACCTGTCATCCTGACTCTGGCAGAGACTTTTTTCAGAAGCATTGCAGAGATATGCATGAATTTGGAAGTATTCATTAAGACACTTACGTTTTACTGCGTGATGTCATTTGAAATAATACTTTGATAAAAAATATAAAGAAAGTTCTTTCTTCAGCCCTCTACGAACCCGATCCGCGTCTTTAAACTTGCGAGTAACCCTATTGCGGAATACTACTTTATGAGATGTCACCATATTTTCTCATCTCATGTTCAAGTGTGCGCACCAGGCGTCCTGAGGGCTACGTTTCAACAAGGACTCGTCGAGCTTCATCTACAGATGGATGTTTTGGTGTTAAATTGAGCAATTATGGAACTGCTCAATTGAACACAGATAGAAATTGAACTTTCAACCTGTGCATAACTCCCGAAGTGAGTTTCGGAACCACTTCAATACACAGGATATGTTCCTTTTGTCAAAGAATATTCGTTTTATGTTAGAACTCAGAGACGGGAGCGATTTGTGCTCCCCCTCGTGGCAGTGGCGACGCTCTTCCTGCTCCAGGCGACTACAGAAAAGGTCTATCCGATCCCCATCGGGTCTGTGCTCCGCGCGACAGTGACGAAGGCATTGCTGCCGGCCGCAAGTGCAGATTCACATTTGGTTCTTTCTCAGCATCAGAGGCCAAAGGTGTCAAAATCGGGCCGGAATCCATTTTCTACGACACCAGTACGACACTACGTCGCTTCTCTGCCACCCTGAATGTCGCCAAGGTCTTCATAGACGCTATCAACGCCTTTAGCCGTATTGATCGGCAGTCTCTGCTGGACCACCTACCAATCTTCGCCCCCTCGCTCGCTCGCTTCGTTAACGTGATCTAAGGCCGCATACAACCGCCTTTTATCATCCCGAGCCGGGGTCAAACCGTCATTACAAGTGACCACGGCACCCAACAGGGTGATACGGTTAGCATTTTGTTGTTCTCGCTACCGATCCAAAACCCTCATCCGTCGGGTTGCTGAAATCCGAAACATTGCTCTCTGCCAATAGTAGGCTTATTACAGCAAGATCGTCGAGACCCTTGACGGTATCTGTCTGGCGCTCAGGCTCCTCGCCCGAGATGGACCCACGGTTGGCTTCCATGTCAACCTACGCAAGACACGGATCTATTGGCCTCAAGTCATGCCTCCGGATCGAGCAGCCCTCTCAGTGGAGTTAGCTCTTGCAGAATGCTCGCGGGACGGCCTTTTGCTTCTCGGGGCCCCCATTGGAAACAAAACGTTCACGGAAAATTTCCTACGGTCCAAGATAGCTCAGTGCCGCCGCACCCTGGACCCCCTCCGGCTGGTACGTGACGCCCGCACCCGGTTCCACATGCATCGGATATGAGCCTCTGCATGCCTCCTATCGCATTCATTCAAGTTCTTCGATTAGCGCTTAGCTGAATCCGCTGCAGAAGAATTCGATTATCTACATCGGTCATCATATGAAAATTTAAATGGCATCGCAGTCACGGACCGACCCTGGGACCAAGTTTGCTTCCTCATGCAACTCGGCGATCAGGCCTTTGAGAGCATCTCCTCGTTCCTCCGTGGCACAGACACCGCTAGCATCATTGATGCTGCGCCCGCACGGCAGCAGACTTCCACATACGCCACGCCTCGCGCTTATGCACTAGCTTCTGTTCGCTTCTGTGGCGACCGGTCCTTCCTCCTCCGTCAGGCTGGGACTTCGCTCCTCCGTTTCGCCCTGTCAATCCCTGGGATTGTCGGCCTTTCGACCCTTGACCCTTCAACTCTATCTGTCTTACCCACCAACACTCTAACCCCTCTCAAAAGGGTGCGGCAAGAGGCGCGGGCAAGAGTTCATAGGCATGAAGAATTCTGGGCGACTGCCCCTAACCAGACCGCTCACAGCGACGCCAACGTCAGCCATCGCATCTGTGGCTTAGGGTTCCTTCGAAGCCCCGCTGTGGCCTTTTTCTTCGCCCACCCAACGGCAGCAACGAAGTTGCGCACTACTCACTGGCAGTGCATGCTCCGCCGTCACCTCGGACTGCCAGTGTGTGATGACTCGATGCTCCTCAACTGCCACCACTGTGGTCACACCTTGGACACCTTCGGTGATCACGCCGCCGACCTCTGTTGCCTTAGTTTCGGCCGTTGTCCCCACTATGACTCGCTCTGTTAAGCGTTTTCGACTCTCATTTCTGTGGTCCCCGAAAGCAGCAGCGAAGTATTCTAAATATCATTCTCGGTTCAATTTGAATCTAAAATTCGTATTAGGATTGTACATTCCTTATTTTTCGAACATGTCTTTCAAATTTTCTTCCATGAAGTTCAAAGATTTTCAGAGGCACTGATACATTAAAACTGTAATAAAAGATACTCAAACTTTTATGTATGAAGTTCGAAATGCTGTTGAAAGATCGAAGAATCTCCTATTTGCATCTGATGCAAACCAATCTTCAGGTATTTCCTGAAGAAGCGGTGTTTTTTGTGAGGATAGATAATATCATAAATTTCAGGTAGAGGATGGCATTTTTTATATTGGTCTAACTGATTGTGAACTAGTCCACAAAACACCCGAAAAATAGATGTTTTTTCATCGGAATGAGTATTGGAGATCTATTCGTATTTTTTGCTAACAAATAAACTCTAGCACCTAATCTAGCTATTTAAGAAATCATTACACTTTTTAAGGACGACCACCAAAAACGTTTTACTAGGGCCCTTCTTCTTTCTGGACTTTAAAAATAATATTTTCTACTCGGTAGAAGTCTGCGAGGTATTCTTTGTTTTAATTATCTTTTTGTGCCTACATCTCAAAACCAAGTTTACAAATGACTCTCCAGTTTACTTTAAGAGCATGTGGGTCTGAAAAATTTAGGAAAAGTCCAAAAGTATTCAGCAAATCACTAATCGCTAAGATATCCGACAAAGCTTGGTGCTTTAGACTTAATTTGGCATTGACGGGGTACTTTGCACTTCTGTACTTGAAATTGATTACTGGAATATTCGATAATTGTGTATTAAGGTTCCCATTGCTTTTATCCAAAATGACACCGTATCTCTCAAGGGTGTTTACTGAGAAATACAGAGGTACTAAGGAATTACGCACTTCTTGGATTTATGCGTTTTGGGTGATTCATCCAACTTGTACTGACTAAAATTTATATTTCAATAAACGTATCAGACTCTCTAAATTTCGTTTTACGGTAACTGCAGCATGCCTCGCGGGGGAAATTGATTTCACAACCAATTCCAATGAGTGACCTTGCTTTTCAGTATCAAAAAAATCCTTTCACGGCAAATATACCTCAAATGAGCCACTATAATATTCAGGATAATGTTCACATAATTGCTTTAGCGATTTTATAGTTGAAAATTTCACTTTTTGTGATCGTTAACTGACTGGTGACATCAATCAATTCTTTCGTATTTTAATGCTTTTACTATATGTATTTTCTGACTAACTTTAATGTGGAGAATTACGCGCCTGGTTATATTGTATTTCGCTTGATCGAATTTCCATGCGTTTAAAATTGAAAATTGGACACCTATTCTTACTACAGCATCTCCTATTTATATGAGTACAGGGCCACTATTCATAGTAATTAGATTTTAGTTAGTCATATTATAGCGTATTTAGTAGTATCTAACGACCTTGAGCACCAATAAGCAGCTTTCAGTATTGTTGTATCTTTCATTTGATTAGAAAGCATAGATCATTTTTTAGTACTAACAAGTTAGGGGTGTATCGTTTTTGGCCGTTTGGACATCCAAAAATCTGATCTCTGAACACCATTTTTAGCATATCCAGTAATATTCTGTTATCATTACCATTGAATTAAGAGTTTTTTTGATTTGTTTCCGACCAGCCAGATTGGTTCGGGTGAATTTTTTTATTGTCTCAAATAATTGACTATTACAGTTCTTACTGCTTTCCATGTCTTTTCATTTTTAGTTAAAATTATTGGAATATGGTTTTCATCCATCATCATCATTCCCAGATATATATGCTGGTGAAATATTCGTAGTAACAAATTATTCTTCTTTTTTTTAGATAATTTAAGATTTGTGACCTAAAGAACAAGAAATAAACGTATTAATAACATTGACCCGACCCTTTTCTTTTTAGGGGCAATATTTGGCTCGATTTGACATTTAGAGACACCTATATATATTCTGACTTAGAAGAAATTATCTCTGAATACGCTCACTTTACTAAACAATCATTAAAGACTATCTTTTACGCAAAATGTTGATATATCCGGGCTTAGTTTTTCCAGGGCCTTTAATTTAGAGCTCGACCTTCGTATGAATTTTTATGTCATTAGAAAAAATAAAAGGTTTAATTTCAATTTTAGGACCTTGAAATGGAATTCTTGCCGTAGTGTTAGTATATTTAGAGCTCTACGGTATCCAGTTTTACTAAAATAGCGAATTGCATATTATAAGATTATGGCTTAAGTACTGTTCTGAAACTTAGCAATTTAAGTTTTTCCGACGTAAGGATATGGTTTCAGTCTTCTTGTATGCTTTAGTATACTTTCTTCTGATTTTTAATTCCAAGAATGATTCGCTGCCTAAAACAATGAGTCGATTGTATCTACGTGTTCTTTTGCAACTGGAAAGAAAAAAGGAATCCGTTATGTATCCAAATTAGGATACTGAACTCAGCACAATAAAAATTGGTTGAGAAAGCAAATTTTTGTTTTTCCCTTACTTTTGTTTCATTTATTTCACTAAATCTTAAGCAATTAGAATTTTCTGCCTATCTTGCAAAGAATTCATTCAGGAATGTGCTAATAGAGGTATTTATAGCTGCCAAACTCGTTTATGCAAACTTTCAGATGTCAATTTGTTTTTTGCCGGAAGCTGTTGTTTTGGGGAGCGAGGGATTCCGTAATACTGAATTTGGACTTCGCAACTGATTTGAAATTGACAGCAATAAAAGAAATTTTGTAGATGGTGAAAGATCAGTTATATTATCGTGTTTTCTGGCGAGTGAGTGATAATCTGTTTCCTAGATAGCAGCAAAATCTGCATCTTAGTAAATAATTAAATCTATATTAGACTTCTAGGATATCAAGCATAGTATCGGTAATATCATTGCTTTCTGCTGAAAATGGGTGCCATTGTGACAGCGAAAAGACCCAAAGTAGAGGCAAACTATTTACTTGGCTCTTCACGTAGATACTAGGGGCTTTATTGGCAAAAATTATAACCTAAACAAGTTAGTGCCGGAAAATACGTTTTTTACAGGCGCCTTGTGTGTCTTTTCTGTCTCACTTATTTCCTCTGGCACGAAGGAAGGTTCTTAAAAGTTCTCGCTTGTTAATAAGAGGTATCTGAAATGATAATACTGAAAAAACTGATAATTTCAAAAATAAATGGACAGGAAATCAAGTACATTATATATTTTTCAATTAGTTTTTGTATGGGGAAACTTCTGGTATGAACGAACTGTTTAGAAATTATATCAGGTAGAAATTATATCAGGTATCGAGAGCTAGGGGGGGGCAAAATGTAGCCGATAGTTGAGCTGGGCTTTAATCTTTCCAGAGTTTCAACAGAAAAGTATTTAGATTGAGCAAAGTTTCATTCAAAGTGGAAAGAAGTGTGGTCGAAAATATTCCTGAAGAACCGGTCTAAAACTGCCAAATTACAAAGGGTTTGAGAGTCCCTTTGTAGTTGCGCAGTAGGAGTGGCAATACTGAAAATCATTGAATTGCATTGAATTGCTTGATTTGGCGAGAATAGATTAATATATTGCTGACTCTTGTCGCTGAAGAAGTTTCGAAGAGAGGAAATAATCTTTAAAAGGTATTCATTTCAGTGGCTTGTGACAGAGTGGTATGAGAGACTACATTTTAATAGTTGAACAAGTGCTAAGTACATTGATAATAGCTCATTGGCAGTTGCAGTCAGGGTATTGTATGAAAAAGGGTAGAAACTATGAGCGAAGAGGGAATCTTCGGTATTTATTATATTTGTTAAAATCTGACTTTCGGAAGTGAAGTGAAGTGGGGCCTCTACAAAAACCTGGGGTTTCCTTACTTGACGCAGAAAAACTGCTTTTGTTGTCTGCAATCTGTATTATCTCAAAAATAGAATATTTGATTGCGATTTAACACTTCCAAGAAAATATTAATCTTTAAAACCTTATGTTTGTAAACTCTGAAAAGCTTCTCTTTGCCTATTTGTCGCGACAATAACTTCCATATCTATCCAATTATGAGTTTTAAGAGTATTAATCCTGGCTATATATTTAGTAGAACCTGTTTCCTTTATTGCTTGTAATAATCATACGTTACCATCTAATAGTCACCGAAACGCAGTTGCGTAAAAGCGTATTCTCGGCATATAATTTCTTCGTTATTAAATGAAGCTAATTGGGCTCCCAATATTTTCATTACAGAACGTTCAAATTAAAGCATCTCAAAGCTCTCAGCGACTTGTCTCTTTTTCTAAGAAAAACGACCGGTTGGATTCTTTTGAAAGTCTCATGGGCCTTTGAACCATCGTTAATTACAATTTCATCAAAAACCTCGTATGCGGCAGCATTTTAGATACTTACTGCAGATACGGGCCATGCCAAGAGTATGGTCTAAGCTTTGGCGTTAATAAAGCATAATAAATTCTAAACTTTATATCTGTCGATCCATTTAAGTATATATTTAAAAGGTTTGAGAAACGAAGTATTCCAATGTACAAAGCAACATGTGTTCTTGAGCCCTAGTTTCCGACGACATTCAGTGTTAAAAAATTTTGTTTACATCAATTACATAGGTGTTGGAATTACTCTATCAACACAAGCGCAAATGCAGTTTAACGTTGAAATTGTGGGTGTTATCTGTGTGACATCTACGGGTTGTATATAAAGCAATAATAATTTTTTTGCTTCCTTCGTTACCAGTTCTATCCAGGTAACTCCCTATCCCAAATTTTCTCCCAGCAGTTGAAACCAGAATAGTCGCTAGCTTTCCATAGATTTAGCAAGATCAGTCGCCAATAGAGCAAAGGATCGATACTCCATGATCATTGCCATCCTTCTACATTGATGTACTGCGTTTTCATTCGCTAACAAAGTATTTTTTCTGATCGGAGAACTAGTGACAGGCTTTTTAGTTTCTCTTCCAATTATGGTCCATTTTCAAACCAGTCTAGGACATTTTCAAACGAGGCAATATGTTTTGATAGGATTCTGACGTGGGGATCATTCGCAGTAAAAATTCATCCAATTTATTTCTAATCGGCATTCTGATGAATGATACTCTTAGACCACGCCGAGATTGTCCTTATTTTTTACAAAAGCAGAAAAATGTACTCTAGATACTTCAACAGACTTGTTCTTAGTCCACTATACCTTTCAAGTCCCCGACTTGGTACTGTGGAGTCCTCTTATATTCAATTTATTCTTTTTGGCATCAAATTAAACCTAAAAGATAATTAAGAAGAGTTAAGTGGTGCTTTTTATTCAACTTGGGAGGAATTTGGTATGTTAAGAGGTAAATCCTACTAGGAAGATTTTTTTCTCTTTGGCATTCGAATTATGTACTAGGTTTTCAGTATTTACCAACTTTCTGGCCTATTATTTTATCGAAGCCCTCCAATTATGCCCAAATGGCTAGCATGAGACCGCCCTGAACCAAAATACTTCAATTTAATTGTTTAAAATGGCGACTGTTATTTTGGGCTGTTGAGTGATTTGGTGTTTCCGGAATCCTCGAAGGACTTGTTTATTGAGAAAATAGATCCCGTGGAAGGAAACTAGTGGGTTTTCTAGCCCGTAACTATATCCCAACAATTAATAGTTACATACGACGGCCACTTCGGTTTTTTCTTTTTACGTAATTCTTTTGAAATACGAATTTTGGTACTTCGAAACCTGAATAGAGCTCTATACAGTAGGATTCAGAGTACCAGAGCTTTACGAAAACCCAACTTGATATATTTCCACTTGGACTCACCAACTTCGTGGAACCGGCTCATCGACATCAACCACTTACGATATAAAACCCATAATGAAAGCGGAAAAGGAATGAAGCACAGCACTTGTTCACTACTTCGCATATACAAACTAGATGATTTTCTAGGATCGAAATGGCCATTTCTTCGCGATTTCTAACAAAAATGAAACTAAAGCAAGTTTTCGGTATAATAATAAGTTTCAAGGTATAATAAATTTTACTAAATTTTACTGTGGATATTAACTTGAAATTGTAAATTCTCAGTAGAAACTCATCTCCATTTCAAACATCGTTAAAAAACATGCGCGGTAATATTGGTAGTATTCTATCACACTGGTACTAACAGTATAATGTCTTGCTTTCAACTCCAATCTTGTATCCATAGATAGAAAAATGGAAAATTATGTTAATATTTTAGCGGACAACTATTTTCTAATAACGTCTGCCAAAAACATTGTCCTTGAATAAAGGAATCTCAAGGAACATATGATTTTAGTCGGAAGGTAGAAAATGGAATATATTCAAGGTAAATTTTGTTTCTTAACAATAAATTCTCGAAAATCTATAAAATGGCTAGTACAGGATAAGAAAAAGTCGCTAAAGGGATAAAATGATGAGAAAGAGACATGTAACTGGTTCGGCAGTGTCCTCTTTATTGCTGAAATCACCCTTTTTTATATATTCCTATCCTCATCCTGGCACTAGGGAACGATATTGAAAACTTGCTTTGAGGGATGATGAATTTCTTTATTCACAACGTTTGTTCAGTGCACTTATGTCTCTTAAAACTAGCCCCGCAAATAACACCTTAAGGTCCATTTCTATGAAGGAAATATGTTTCCATGTATTTCTGGTGTTCTAAGATATAATTCTTAAAGTAATCAAGCTCGATCAAATCACAGTTTTGAGAAGTTGTAACACTGGTCGAAGTTTAAAACATATCTTTCTGTTCAATCATCTTCCACTTTAGCATCAACTTGCCACATGTAGTCCTTTCCATACATGTAAGTGTATTTGAATCCATGGCTGCATGCTGTAGAAGCATTGGATCAATATATACAATACTCACGATTAAAGTTTTAAGGACCCATAAAGGTGAATTGCCGCCATCCGCAAAAAACAGTATGATAAAGCGTTTTTTCGTCAAATGACTACAAAATGTGCCTTATTACCGGACAGCGCTGTCGCTTGAAAAACAACAGAGCAAAAAAAATATTTTCGATTACATCGGTGAAATAGAGAGCGGAAATCCTCAATATGAGTAAAACAACTCTATTCTATAGAAATGTTGCTGGCTCTTGGAGGCCAACATGAGGAAAATAATTCTTGGAATTGAATATTTTCCTGAGCTATCTCGAAAGGGGCTGAGATAGTTCTTCAATTATCCATGTTTGATCTATAAATGTGAATATTACTCCAAAAAGGCCCATAGAATACACCATTATGAGAAATCAAGAAAATAAATAAAAACTTTTAAGCAATTCGAGGCAATTTAAGTTAAAATAAGATTGGCACCAAAGTTAAATTGTGAAATTTCAAGGGGATGGTATGTTAATATCTCGAGATAAGTTCAATCGCTAATTTGTATTGATTAATTGGCTACTTGAAAAAATGAAGTGTACAGTATATGCGCCGGATCCGAATTAAAGAAGTAAACCATCTCGTTTTACCCGACAAGTTTTCATTTCAAACTTCTAACGCAAAGGATTTCTTGGCTGAATCTATTAACAACTACGAATGTGAAAATTCATGCAAAGAGATATGACATGAATATTCATGAAATGAAATGAAAAATTTCAGACAAAAATTGACGAAAATATGATAGTTTTAACGATTGAAACCACACTTAATGTTTCTCAAAATGAAGCTTGGGATATTCTAAATAACCACAAATTCGATTGTGAGAGAGAAAAAAAAATATAACCTCTTCAAAGAATTAAATAAATCTCGAAACTACATACAGCTACCCTGAAAATCTAGGACATATCTTATTTTATAAAAATGAAAGTAGTAGTCGTTAAATTGGTTGGTAATGGAAAAGAAAATAAAACGAATCGACAAAACCTTTTGGGAGATTTAAATACTTTTTTCATCTCAAGGTCTGTAGCGTTATCACATCTACGTAATCTGAGCCCCTAGTAGTTCGAGTGCTTAAGATATTGAGAGAAGTTATTTATCGGTTAAATTCATCTGTCTAAATTGATCGTGGTCTTTGTATAGTATTTAGCTCTTTTAGAATCATTAAGAAATTTTAGGTGATATAAACTATTTAATTTTTCTTCTACTTCATCTTTGTAGAACTTGAAAGGACGAAAAGAAATCTAATTGACTTTTCCAAATAATTTTCTATGGAAATTTGGCCTGTTTCCCCAATCGTTACCATCTACTGGTTTTATTTATCAAAATCGATGTATCTGCATTTTTACAGTCAATATATGCAAAATACGATTTGAAACTGAATAAACTAAAAAAAGGATTGTAAAATCTTTGGGTTGTGATTTCGAGTTGATTAATAAACAAGTTTAGGGCGAATACCAACTGAAATATATAGAAAGATAGTGTGTTATATCATCTCGGTATTTCTTTAGTGAATGAAGTAACGCAATTAGTTTAACTGTGTTTAAATTGGTCTTCAATTGTCTTATTCTTGAGCTAATTGCTGATATTCTACATGTTAAGATGAATTGTATGAATTAAAATACATTAGAAAGGTTTTTTACTACTATGCCTAGCACGAAAGAGCAAATATTCGCTTATACGTAAGCTTCGATGGAGTAAAGTCAAAATTTTTATGAACGGTTTCATCTATGTCTCGGTTAATAGAGAGTTTAAATGTTTTTGGTCTTGTTCAAGTCTCATAAACGTCTTAAATAATTAAAAATCAAAAGACGACAGATGAAAATTTGAAAAGTCTCTTTTAATCTTTACAATCGCTCAGTTGACTATCTTTAGTATCGGTTCTCAGTAATATAGTTTTAAACAATTTTTGCAGGCCAGGAATAGACCAATCTTCCTGCTTTCATTCTACGTAGTTCCGATTCCTTCCAAATTTCAATTCAATAAGAAGGTTAAAAATTATAGACAGTTAAAAGGAAGAAAATATTACCTATTAACGGATGAAATAATATCCAAACCCCGTTACAAAAACGGCGCATTGTACCTGATATTATTAAGCTTCTTTTAATTGATTGATTTTTACCTGTACAAATGAATAATATTTTGCGTCATGATTCATCTCATTATACAGGGCAACCAATTTAGTATTTAAGGGGAATTTATGAAAGGAACTATAAACGTCTTGCATCTCTTCATATATTTTCTGTGGTGATAAATTGTAGCCAAACAACAATTACTGCTATCAACGCCTTGTTTTTATTCTGTTTTATTAAATGAACATTTTATCAAATTTCCACTGATCCAAATTTCAACTGTAATTAGTATAAAGCAAATGTTATG
Source organism: Kappaphycus alvarezii (assembly GCA_002205965.3). Lineage (NCBI taxonomy): Eukaryota > Rhodophyta > Florideophyceae > Gigartinales > Solieriaceae > Kappaphycus > Kappaphycus alvarezii. The sequence continues at coordinate 69,712 of NADL03000166.1, forward strand.
TTTCAGGTAGCTTCGTTTTTTAGATGCTGTGAACTAAAACTTAGAAAACAATAAAATGGATAAATGAAACACTTAAGATATTACTACTTGAACTCGGCGTGTATCAGACCACTTGTTACCGATCGCATTTATAAAGATCTGATCGGGGGTTTTTTGAGCTCGGAAATTAAATTCCATTCCGCCCGCTGGAGAATGCAATCTACTCAGCTGATATAAAATTCCGCTCACATAAATTTATAGATTATAACTACTAAAACCACCAGAAATGGGAAAATATTTCATAAAGATGAAGCGAATTTGAAGGATGCTTTAGTCAACCCCTCAAAATTTTCATCCTTTATACGAGAACCGAGAAATTCTCTCACGAAATCATAGGAGCCCATGTATTCTCCATAAATATTCCTGAGCAGCTCAAAACTCCTTATTCTTCCCTACGATAAATACAACTCATGTAATTTCCCTCCAACTGAACTCATTGTCGGGACCATTTGGTCCATAAAATCCCTTTGCAATCCCCCTGTCGTTATCCATTCTGACCTCTCCTTCTTCATCCCTGGATCCCTGGAACTTCCCCTCTTTCCCTTCTAGGTCATAACTGCAGTACTCTTCTTCTTCCATTATAGAGATGAAATTCGGGGCCATCAACCCCTCAATGCCAAAATCTGGATCACATTATTCCTTTTCGAAGTCACTACCCCTACTTCCCTTTCTTTGATATCTACCAGGTGACAAGAATCGAACTCCTCCAGGCGGTTCCTGGTTTCAACAGCACTAGACCTCTAAGTCCATTGGACACAAAGAGAATAAATGATAGATAGTTCTGGGACAAAAATGACGGTATTTGGCAATTACGCGATAAAGGGTTACTCTGAGCATGCAGGCTACCCAGGGGGGTGTGCGTTTCCAAGTTTTAGTCGTCTTACTGTCCTGCCAAATTTAAAATTTATGGAACTATTTGGCCGTGTAATTAGCGTCATAATGTTCTGGTTGCAAGGCGTGCTGAATCGCTAGAATAGTCACAAGCTTTATAGCCAAAAACACGTGTACGAATCTTGACTGTGAAAAAGGATATTTAGATTCAAAGAAATTCAAAGATATTGAGCAAATTAAAGCAACTAATGTGTTGCGATTATGCCCCATAAATCACAAAGTACCCTGGCAGTATCCCTCCAGTAACCTGTACCAAGGATTTACACTGTAAGAAGACATCAGTACAACTTGTGCACTGTACCCACGCACCAGTGTAAAACATCAGATCATGTTTCTTTGTACCAAGCCAATAACATGGAGCCATCATGGCTATCTCGCGTGGTTCTCGAAACATTCCGGACCCACCAATCAGCAACCGCCTTATGCCTCCTTCCCAATTGGACCAATGGGATTTTTCCATGATGTTTATTGCTTTCGGTTACACTGATTGCTGCTACATGAGCCCTCAGAACCTTGTAGTTTGACACCTCTGGGGTCGCTTTTTCTAGAATACCTTTGAATTCAGTACCTTTTGCTTACAATTTATCTCTACTGGTGTTGAGTACTTTTTCTATATAAACCCTGGTCTGACGTTCCGGCCTGTTTACTGGAAGCATCAACTAAAAGTTCAACCATCGATTACCTGTGCGCTAAACACCTCACACCTGGTAGCATCGCATATTTGTTTGTGAGTACTGCTAGTTCTTCCATTTCGGCAGTAAGTTAAAATCTCTATTATAATTGACGATCTGCCTGATTGCAAGCAGAGACTAACATTTTGTTTTTTACTCTGATTCTTTTCTGAATAACGCTCAGTGCCGAAAAACAAGACTTCCATGGATCGCCCTTCGACGCTGGAAGAGTACAACGAAGAAGGCTTACCATCGTTCTTCGCCGAAAATTGTCAGGAGCTGACAACGTCCGAGTTTGGAGTGGAGGCAAGAACACTCAGCAGAATCGTGGTGGAGGAACCAAGTACACCAAGACCCTTCAACTTCTGCCTTCCCGAGGCTGTATCGCTACCCGCTCTACCGCCGATACCGAGAATGCCCGCAGTCCCTCACTTCAAGCCTCAGAATCCTAAGAAGATCCTACCGATTCTTCCTGATGCGGCTTTCATCGTTATCCAGAGAACAGCCAGCCACCGCATTCGTAAGAAGACCAGAAGGCCTCGACTGACCAAGAAACCGCGATCGTCGCCTTTCTACTGCCGTCACTGTCAAGTTACCTGCACAGGAAGAGTGAAATGTCACGAGCACCTTCGGTCTTGTAAGCAGCAACACCGCGCGGACAAGAAAAGGCACATCTACGATACTTGCAAGATAGAAGTTCCGAGCAAGGCAGACCTCGAGCGCCACCGTCTGGGCCGTCGTCATCGACAGACCGCTCGAAACGCTCAGTAGTTGAAATTTGAATAAATTTGAGTAAGGTAATGAGAGCAAAACTTCAGAAGTTGCTTTCTCAACCGACTTCGTTTGTGCTGTGTTCACCCTCCCGCTGTGGCTACCTTACGAATTCACTTTTCCCAGTTCCTTGCAGTAGGACTTGTAAGTCCGTATCGCCGCCAGGTTCTAGACAGGAAATCAACCGTTCTGTTAAGCATCGGAAGGAGGGCTACTATAGCACACCCGACGTGACTGAAGTCAACACCTTACGTCAGAGAAAATCAACTTTCAAAAGTTATCGACTGAGATTCGAACTCCAGACCTCTCACTGGTGTTGGTCTAGCCGACTCGGCCACAGTGCAGACCGATTCTTACTGGCCAATTTGAAAAACTTCTATTTAAGGGGGAAAAAATCACGCGTGTCACTTACCCTCATCTCCCCGTTCCTACACGGCTCTGTCGCAGCTAGTTTCATCGACGAGGTTCCGGCACGTGAGAGGTCGGCATCGTACACCACGCAACGTTCTGCCGCCGTCTCTGGTCACCGATACCGGGGTGACAGGGCGTTCCTGGTCCGACAAGCCTTGCCACGAATCCGTGACTTCCTCCAATGTATCCCTGGGCGCCCGTATTCCGTCGACATTGGCACATTTGACCCATGCCTGCTTGCTGCCGAACCGTCCAACCTCCAAACCTTCTTAAATGGTGTGCAGCAGGAGGCACAGGCAAGGGTCCACTGGCGCGACGACTCATGGGTGACACACCCCAACCCGGCTCAGCACAGCACTCAAGAAGTTCGACATCGGATTCGTGGCCTGGCGTTCCGGAACAGCCCCGCCGCCGCTTTTCTCATAGCCCATCCCACAACCGCTACGGTGGTGTCCTCGGCCCACTGGCAGACCATGATCCGCCGGCACCTCGGCCTCCCCGTATACGACGACTCCCGCCCGCTCACCTGCGCCCACTGCAACCAAACTATGGACGCACTTGGACCACGCGGCGACCTCTGCCCTGCCGGCTTCGGCCGCCCGCACCGCCACAACTCGCTGCGCAACGTTTTCGCCTACCACGTTGCTCGCGCGGGCCTGGACTGCCAATACGAAGTCCCACTGCTTGTGCCGGGAACGAATATCCGCCCTGCGGACATTCTCATACAATCCCCCCCTGCCCACAGGCCAACAGGTCCGCCCCATAGCCTGCGACCTAACCGTTGTCTCGCCGTTCAAACAAGGCGTGCGCACAAGGGCCACACAAATGGCCGGCGGCGCCGCCGACATTGCCCACCGAGACAAAGTCAAAGACCTGTAGTGCAAACTCGTACGCCCCATCCCGCCCCCCATGCACAACACCCTCCAGGAACCGAACTTCAAGTTTCAGCCACTGGCTTCCGACTCCTTGGGTGCCCCATCCCCCGCCTCGATTCTGTTCCTCGAAGACTTCATCCCGCGCATCGCAGAGAAGTTCAACACAACCACAGCAGTGATCCGCAGACGTATTTATCAGCGCATTAGTTGCACACTGTGGTCTTCTGTTGCAATGGAGATTCTATCGCGAGCCCCACTGCACGTGCCTGACGTGGAACATTCGGTTAGTTCTTAGCCGTATAGTCAGTCCTGCAGTGTAAACGATAGATACTCAATGAAGTAAAGTTTCTGCTTTCGGCCAATAGGAAAAGCCCATGGAACCTTCCGGAATTACGGTAGAGTCTCTGGCACAAGCTGTAAGCGAGCTTCGACGCCAGCGGTCAGATGCTCACAACCTGATATACGCACAACAGAACCAGCTCAATAACGATGCTCAGAAGGAAGGAGCCCTCGAGAACGAGCTGTCTCTTTTCAGGATCAATACTGGTAACTATAATGGTCAAAATGAAAGAAATAACTCCGCTAAGAAGAATAAGCCGGGTTCAATCAGCGGAAAGGGGTCCGTTGGGAGCTGGTGTGTGCAGATAAAAAATTACCTTGGAGAAGCAGATGGGAAAGCTACCATGAACATCGCACTAGGCTATCTTTATGTAAATGCCCATGAATGGAGTATGGTCCACTCCAAGAGTGCTGAAGGGCAGCATATTCATAACATGGAAAGAACTGAGGACTGCCCTTCTCAATCACTATGAGACGATAAACAAGGAAAAAATCGCCCGAGACAATCTGGCTGGTTGGAAACAAGTTAAGGACGTTTCTGCATTCAATGAAGATTTTAACAAAATATTATTGGATATTCCAGACATAGGAGTCAAAGATCGGATTGATCGCTATTCAAGCGGTCTGAAACCATACATTTGGAAAGCCTTATGAACGAAAGAATATTCTCAGCTTTCCGATTTAATGGCAGATGCGGATAGAATTGAAGCTGCTTCTAGGAGGTCAAGGCCACTAGGTAATGCCAAATTGAGTCCAAAGGCGGTGAAAGGCAATTCGACCATTGGAAATAGTAGTCTTGTTCCCATGGAGACTGGACACATTGGAATGAAACAGGGTGTAGAGCCCGCAAATATTACCTTACATAAATTGGATCAAGCAGAACGGGAGAGATGCATACATTAAGGCCTCTGCTTAAGATGCAGGCAGAAAGGGCATATTTCAAAAAAATGCCCAAGAGCCCGAAGGAACTGATTGAAGGTCCTCAATCAGTTCTCAATCACAGAAATCTTATTGTTTCAACAATAAGATCCCAGGAAGCACTGAAGGGAACACCAACCCCAACTTTCTAACGGAATCATAGAGGAATTTTTATCGTTAAGGGGGTCATTTCCAATGGACCAGCATAAAATTCTCATCGAACCAGTTGGTGAGATCAATTTTATAAGTGAATTATTCTGGGATTACCATATAATTGAGACGAGAAGAGCAGAAGAGCTTGTCGAAATTGGGATCAGTGTTTACCAAGAGTTGAGAGGAACATCCCGATCCGTGATTGTGTAAAAAAAGAACTACACAGAACCACTGTATTTCGCCCTGAGCACCCTCAAAAGATATGATGAAATCCTAAGAAAAGAATTGTCAGGCGTCCATAGAGCAATTATCGACTCTGAAAGTAATGAAGTTTCTTTCAAATACAAGGATGAAAATTATACTATCACAGCCAATGAAATGACAACAAATCCCTTTGTTTCTACAAATTCAGTACTTACTGATTCGGAGAAAAACTGTAGCACTTATGCTGTCCTTGTCAGACTATTAGACCCAACAGCGAATGTTTCAGAGTCTTACTCAAAAGATACACAAAGTGTACTAAAAAAGTATGAAGATGTTTTCCCAGAAAAACTTCCCAAGGGCCTTCCTCCGAAGCAAGAGTATGATTTCAAGATCGAATTGGAAAGAGATGCCAAGCTTCAGAAAAAGGGTCTCTATAGACTTTCAGAAAAAGAAATGATGAAGCTTCGTAAACAACTAGATGATCTGCTGGAAAATGACTTCATAAGACCAAGCAAAAGCCCCTGGGGAGCGCCAATACTATTTGTGACAAAAAGGATAGCGGTTTGCGGGAGTGTGTGGATTACAAAGCACTTCATCGTCTTACTGTAAGAAAAAGCTACCCGCTGCCGCGCATCGATGATATCTTTGATCAAATCAAAGGAGCCAGGTACTTCTCTAAAATAGATCTGAGGATGGGTTATCATCAGATCAGACTGGAGGAATCGTCAATCCCGCTCACAGCGTTTCGAACCAGATACGGACATTTTGAATTTCTCGTACTACCGCTTGGTTTGACCAACGCACCAGCAACCTTTATGAACCTCATGAACGACAAATTCAAAGATTTACTGGATTTATTTGTCATCGTTTACTTAGATGACATTCTTATTTTCAGTAAGACATGGAAAGAACATTAAGAACAAATTGATGCAATACTAGAGATTCTCAGGAAGGAGAATCTGTTCGCTAAATTGTCAAAATTTGTCTTCGGTGTTAAAGAAGTCGAGTACCTTGGACACGTAATCTGTCAAGGAGGAATTACGGTGGATCCCAACAATAAAAAGACAGTCATAGAATTGCCCTCATCAAAGAACAAGCAACAGCTTCAGTCATTCTTAGGACTGGTCGACTATTACAGACGGTTCATTAGTGGCTGCTCAGTGGTTGCTAAACCACTTACTAAGCTGACGAAAAACGTTCCATCTCTGTGGACGGATGTTCAGGACGAATCATTCGAGACCCTCAAGAAATTGTTATGCAGTGCCCCAGTCCTTAGAATATTTAACTCTGAACTTCCAATATATGTCAATGAAGACGCTTATCAATACGCAATTGGAGCTGTATTGGAACAGGGAGATGAAAAATCCAAAAGACCAGTTGCCTTCGCGTCTAGAACTTTAAGTAATGCTGAGCAAAATTATGCCGCTCACGAAAGAAAGCTCTTGGCCATTGTAGAGTGCTTGAAATGGTAGAGAGCGTACCTACACGGAAACTTTTTCATAGTTCATTCTGTCCACTACCCATTAATATACCTCGAGACCCAGGACAATCTGTCGCAGAGACAGGTCAGGTGGCTGGAAAGATTAGCGAGCTTTGATTTCAAAATTATACCCATCTCCGGGAAAACAAACATTGTTGCCGATGCCCTCTCAAGACAACCCCAGAATGCACCATCATCTAGTTATCGAAACAGAGAATTACTCCAGGAAGTTATAATAACCAGAATCGAACAATACATCAGCACTTTCTTCTAGAGTTCTGAGCTAGAAGAGCTGGCGAAAGATTACAAGCTAGACGAAAACCTACAAAACCAATACAAGGATCCAAAATCGCCTTTCGAAAGAAAAGGGTTGCTTTTACTAAAAAAGGAAAGATTTGCGTCCCAGAAGGGAAATTTAAAACCAAATTATTACATGAATACCATTCTACTCTGAATAATGGACATTTGGGAATTTCGAAAACTATCAATAGAATATCACCGAAGTTTTACTGGAAAAACCTCCGTACAGATGTACTCCGATACGTTCGTTCTTGTCACTGCCAAATGGAAAAACCATCAAATCAGAAACCAACAGGTCTTCTACAACCTCTTGAACCACCGAAAACCAAATGGACGTACATAACCATGGACTTTATTACACCACTTCCAAAGTCAAAAAAGGGGAACAGTGGCATCTTAACTGTCGTTGACAGGTTGTCAAAGATGATCCGAATTATCCCAGCCAAGCCAAAATAGGTGCAACTTCAACTACGGCACTGTTCAAGTATCACATCTACAGAAACCACGGAATTCCGACGAACATCATTTTTGATAGGGATTCTATTTTTATGAGAAAGTTTTGGAAGATTTTGTTCAATCTTCTGGGTACAAAAATATCCCCTTCTTTAGCGTATCACCCACAGACGGATGGCAAATCCGAGATAATGAACAGAAAGATCGAAGAAATGATTCGATCTTTTCTTAGCTTCAACAATCCGGATTGGGACAAATATTTGATAGACTTCGAAGTTGCTTACAATTCATCTATTAATGAACTACAACATTCTCTCCTTTCTACCTCAATTATGGAATTCACCCTAGAACTGTCCCTTTGGACATACTCTCAGCAGACAACCCTGCTGCAACACAGTTCCTCAGGAATATGCAAGAATCACTGCAAAAAGCCCAAGAACAAATCAATAAATCAAATGAATCAACTGCGTCGTATGTTAACAGAAGTAGAAGACCTTCTACTTATAAAGTTGGTGATAAAGTATGGTTGTCCACAAAAAACCTAGCTCTAGAAGATGGTGCTGGATCTCGGAAACTGAACCCAAAGTTTTGTGGTCCATTTCAAATATCTGAGGATATAAACGGAGTTACGTACCGTTTAAATCTTTCCCAGCCAATGATCGACAGGGGAATTCACAATGCTTTCCATGCTAGTCTCCTTAAGCCGTACTTTGAAGATGAATTCTATCGCCAAATTCCGCCGCCACCACCTATACAGGTTCAAGATGGACATAAAGAATACGAAGTCGAATCAATTCTCAGTCACAAGAAACAATACGGAAAAACAAAATATCTCATTAAATGGAAAGGATATGCAGATCACGAGAACTCATGGCTATCAGAAAATGAACTGAAAAATTGTCAAGATCTGCTATACGAATACAAGAATCGGGGCGATTCTTCTTCGTAGGGGGAGTGATGTTGCGATGATGCACATTAATCACCAAATACCCTGACAGTATCCCTCCGGTAACCTGTACCAAGGATTTACACTGTAAGAAGACATCAGCAACTTGTGCACTGTACCACGCACCAGTGTAAAAGCATAATCATACCTCTTTGTACCTAGCCAATGACATGGATCCATCATGGCTATCTCGCGTGGTTCTCGAAACATTTCGCACCCACCAATCAGCAACCACTTTATGCCTCCTTGCCAATTGGACCAATGGGACTTTGCCATGATGTTTTTGCTGTTGTTATACTGATGCTGCTACATGAGCCTCAGAACCTTGTAGTTTGATACCTCTGGGTCGCTTTTTCTAGAATACCTTTGAATTCAGTACCGTTTGCTTACAATTTATCTCTACTGGTGTTGAGTACTTTTTCTATATAAACCCTGGTCTGATGTTCCGGCCTGTTTTCTGGAAGCATCAACCAACAGTTCAACCATGAATTACCTTTTGTGCTCTCAACAACCCACATAATGCGAAAGTAGAAGATGAACGCACATAAGAAGAGAAACGAGATAAAGGGAAGAGTAGAAAGAAATATAACTTTCTGTCGTCAAAAAAATAAGTGAACGGAGAGCCAAAACCAAACAAATAACTAAAGAACCGTAATTGGAAAGAATTAATGGACATATAGAGAATCATTTCTTCATTTTCTCTTTTGACACATCATTTGGCTGTGGAAATTCTGTACACTCAAAGACAAAATCGAATTTTCTCGGCCGAGTAAAGAACGTTGCTTTCAGTCCTGATAGAATATGAAAATCTACCCTATGATCAGGCACGTTGAAATTATACGGAAGATAATTTTCTTTTATTTGACTCCAGTGAGCGAGGAGGCAAATGAGCGCAAACAGAACGAGCCCGAATACACATTCATCATAGATAGTAACATATCTCAACATCTTTGCTTAAACTTTCAGCCTATCCCAATATCCACACTTGAAGGCTAGCAACCAGACGCGTGCGCGATGCTAATCGATGTGGACAGAACGTGGCCGTCCCAGCGAAGAGGACCTAGGGGAAGGCTAGAGCGGTGCCTACTAAAAGTAATGCTGCCGCAGCCGTCGTGCCTAGCGTCGCATGCTTCTTGCTTGCTCTGAGCAGACTCTGTAAGTAATTTTATTTACGGCTATCCGCTAGTGAATAATTGTCCATCAAAACTCATTAGCGTCGTAGATACAACCAAACACATATTCATTACATTATAATAGCCCAAAAGTTTCCTTTTCAACAGCCATCCAAACAGTAGGAGAGTAGGGGGATTGCAGACTGTAATAATAGAAAGGGCCAAAAGTTTGCAAGGATTTGGAAGGAGGAGTAGAAAAAAGAAAGTCATGGAAACTATCATCACTCTGTAATGAGTTGTATTTATCTTCAAGAATGAAAGAACCCCCAATTTCCGGTCTCCATGGAAAGATTTGAGAGTATAGAGAATTAACAGGCCGCATTATGGGAGACCTTAATATTGGAATTCACTCGCAGAGAAATTTTTCTCAATATTTGAGACAGTTCTGCGGCTCCACTCACTACAGAATCTTCTATCCCCTTTACAACGCAACATGTGTCCGGATTTAAACCTGTAAGAGTAGAAATTTGAACGGGGGGAGCTAATGAGACGGTCAAAAATAACACCTTGGAATCTCTTTTCTTCCTCTGCAAATTTAGCGGCTAGATTATTCATAGCATTCGAGCTCCGAATTCTGGAATAGAAGGCGCGAGTGGTTTGGTGAACGTAAAATTTGGGGTTTTATATTTTATAAAGATATTGAATCTATTCCTAACACTCCAGAGAATCCCAAAAGACTGAAATGCACATTAAGACAGTGTAGTAGAGGGAAAAACACGTTTTATAAAAAATCACCTTAAAGAAAACCATCATTCCGGCATTACTAAACACATTGCAAATGACGCCCGTTATAAACTTGACTTCTAAATTGTCCTCATTATATTTGGCTTTTGTTGTTCTCGTCCTCGGCCTTATCCTGTGGAATGAACAGATTCAAAATTTAAAACTTCTCTCACAGGAAGAGGGAGAGAAAAGGTATTGAGGATTGTTTTGCCGAAGTAGTGCCCTCCTTTTGTGGCTTTAGTCGCCCCAATATCCCTCCTCATCTTCTGTTAGCAGTAAAATAGATGGTCATTGTATACAAACCAGACCTTATTTGCCATTTTAAAGTGATTTTCTTTCAGAAATCAAATTGATTGTACACCCATTTGTTTCTTAATGCTTCATTGTACTGGACAATATCGAGGAGAAACATTTCTACTCATGCTATAAATTGCAATCAAAATTGCTTTTCGATAACTGGCCAAAATCGATTTCTTTATACCCCGGATATTGCTTAAAACTCATGAAGAACGACGAGCGTAAATGTTAATCGATCATCGCATTTTATTTCCTACTACATTCTACTTTTTCCAATAGGCATCTACAACTACTTCGCCCCCGGTCCGTAGGCACTCAGTCCTTCAGCCTCTATGACTGCCAAAATGCTAGGCGCCGCAATAACTCTTTCGATCAAGAACTTCACGATTCTGATACCCACTTCACTATTTACCTCGACGGCTTGCAATCCTTTCAGGTTTTTTTCCGGCTACTTCCGACTAGTTTTCATTGTGACCCTCCTCTGAACCTCTGAATGCTTCTAACCATCCGCAAGAACATTGTCCTCCCCCGCAGTTTAAGGTTCTAAGAATATAAACCGGATGCTATCATTTTAATCGTAATAAAACGTTGCTCAAGCCGTAAGTAACTTTTAAACAGATTTTTCGGTTCATCAGCTTACTTCCCAATCATCTTGCAAAAATTACAAACCACAGAATTTATGCTACAGAAAGTAAATCAAATTTAATCCATGCGTAACGAAGCGATCCGGTCTCACTGATGCGTGAAACCCTGAGATATAACGACTGCCAAAATTAGATGGACCAAGAGACCTGTAGAGAGGAGTTTTTCAGCAGTTTTTAGAAGATTAAAAGGAAATAGATGAAGATAAGATATATGTAAACTCGGATGGGAAATACATCGCGTTCCATCTGCGGAAACCTTCACTGCATTGTCGCGAAAGTGTTTCACTGGGGACTTGGGAACCATCTAAGAAAAACATTTAGGGCGATAAAAGACCTGTAGTGATTTTCGACTTTCAGGAGGGTAGATGTTCAGGAATTGAGTGCTATGAATAAGTATGGGGGAACAAGAGCCTGTCCAAAGAGGCTTCTTAAGATCTCAGCACCTTCAAGAATGTTTATGGAGATTTTATTTGAGGTACAAATACTTTGGAAGTATTTCCTTCCTGATCTCGGGAAAAACGATTCTGAATGGTACAGACAGGAGTTGATCATAAAAGGACCTCTGGTAGCTTTTCCCGGTACAAAGTGCGCTTCTGTGTATCTCATGTTACTTCTAAGGCAGTTAAACTGGTTTTCTCGGGTGCTTCAAGAAAATTGGAAGTGAGATTCAAGCTTGACCTAGAGTAGGAAGCATCTTGAGAGTAACTTCAAAAATCGAAGCGCTTCAATTTTTTGTATAAACTTAAGATAGTGTTGGAAACGAATTTTTTGTTAGAGGAGTATCCCCATAACATTGGTCCACACGTACTTTCCCTCTTCTTACAAGTATTCAGTGATGCCAATTTGTCGCCTGCACCAACCTGTTTTCAGACGCAAATATTAACCTCTGAGAGTCAGTTCCTTCATGACTTGTCCCTATCAGCATAGATATCAGTGTGAGAGGTAAACTATTAATTTGTTAATCTGAAAAAGAAGATTCTGCGTTTCATTAGTACAGAGAGTTTATGTTTTAGGCGATTCTTTTGGTACATAGGTACACATTTCTGCTTTTAACTTTTCATACACCATCAACGATTTTCGATATGGTCCCCAAACCTAATATGTTATTTTATTTTTACTGAAGAGCAGTATCGTGGTTTAAACGAAACATATTAACACATGTAGAAATATAAGCTCCCAAGATTTTTCTTTTCTCTCAATGCTCGATTCCGTTCTAACATTCATTGATCTCTCAATCCCTCTGTTACTATTCTACGTTGTGGTATCCAAGATTTTCAGATTACACGGCAGGATTTCTTACCTATTTTCGCTGGCATGCTCAGAAATATTTACCCAGTTTTCCGCTTTGCATTCATAAAAATAGCGGAGGGTTTCTCTGTTACTTAATCCTCGCTTACTGCTCTGATTCCCGGGTTTCAGTTCTGATCTTTTCTTCTTTCGCAATATTATTTTATCTGTACTCGCTGTATTAAATAATCATTCTAATCTAATGTTTAAATAGAACACAGAAAAGAGGAAACTATCAGGTTCTTAATGGACCAGAGGCATTTGGTATGATCCTGGATGCCAGCAGTGTTTACGATCCCCTACCCGTTTCACTTTGTCAGGTGCTTATTGAATTCGCTTTGTTTCTTTAGAGCGAAATGAATTCATTTTTCTCTTCCAAATGTATATATTGAAACTATAGAGGCGATGAAGGTGGAATTTATCGATTGAAATCACCTTCAAATAAATCCCTCCAGAAACAATTGTCGAAAGCATTTTAATTTCCTCTACATATAGATATTTTCGATTAATTGACACGGGTAATAAAGAAGTTAGTGGGGTTTATATTTTCTGTGATTTCAATCGGACAACAATATTAAATGTTCAAATAGTCTTGGACAACTCCATCTTTGGATGATATTCTCTTTATTGATATCTGTACTTTTCACCAACCTTTGAAACATCTGTCCTTCTTTTTTTTTTCCATGTCTTGGTATTGATTCATTGCATAATCTGATTTGCTGTTGGGGTTTCATTAATTCCTCGCTCATATATTTTGGGAACCGTGCTACCGCATATTTGTCTGGTACTTGAATATCCGCCGTCACTGTTCTCGGTCCCATTCAGTAACTGAAAAGTGTGGAGAAAATAGTAGCCTATTTCACAGAAGAGTTGTAACCAACTATTGCGCTTACCAAAAAATTTCAATCTGACTTGTCGAAGCTGAAGAAGTCTCAGATCATTTACTCAATGTTTCTTTTCGTTATACCCAATTTTCGACGTTCCTGCAAGAATAATGTAAACGAGGGAGATATGTTTAATACTATCAGATCACAGAGGCTTATACTAAACGTTTTCACAAAATTGAATCTCAGTGCCACATGACATTCACTATTACTCTAAAATATCTTTACACATTAATTAAGAGCAGTAGGGATGTTTTAAGAGCATATGAGTTTTTTTTAAATGCCGCTCTTGTGATATTAGAAAATTTATCTGCCATTGTCAACACGACTTTGTTTCTATTTCTAAAGTTTGGGATTTTTTTTTGAAATCCATGTTTATGTGAGTCCATTTTATTTGCAGTGGCTTAGTACTTGTCCAAAACCTGCAGGTTTCTGGTTGGTTGCTCCTACTGTGTGTCATTGGCGGGAACAAATGTGCTGAATCAAGCGCAATTGCAATTTTTGTCAACGGAAGTCTGTTCATAAGCCTCCAATAGATGCAGTGCCGTTGATCGACACCAAAAGCCCTTTCTGGCTTACCACGTTTTCCGTTTCTAAGAACAAAAATCATTCGAATATCAAATGGAGCTTTCTAGTCTTTATACGGGTATTCGGGAGTTTCTTTCATATAATAATCTTCTTGTCACCCCAATTACTCATTATTCATGGATTATATGGTCTAAACCTCATCGAATCATGTGAAAGACTTGGCAATAGTTTACAGGAGCAATGAATTGTTTCGAGAACCAGGTGATGGGACATGTGGTTGCTTCCATAAGCCCTTCACCGTTTTGTTTAATTCTCATAAGATGGGACTTAGCGTAATGTATAAGGCACCAGTCTATCCATCAATATTTATTGCCCCAGAGAAAAGTTCTTGGTCATTTTGGTATCTTATAAAATATTAATCCGAGTGACCGGTGAGCAAGCTACCGTGAGGCTAGGATCTTTCTGACTAAATGTAATATACAGTGGCCAACACTTCCCTATGAAGACTATCATAGCCTTGCCCCGCGTACTTACCGTCGACCACGTCGAATGCGTTACAGTAATTTCTTCTGTAGTGCTTTATGTTAGAATATGCCATGTATTGGTCCATTTACCGGTACAATTATACAATTAATAGTCCCAGCCTAACGATTTGGGGGACAGAAAAGAACGTTTTAATGTCAAAGCTGAATAATGAGCAAAATGAAAGGAAAATAGTTTGAGGAAGAATATTTCGTTAATTTTTACTCAAAAAAGCAAGCCCTTGTAATGAAAATATTTGCTTCTTGCCTATGACTCTGAATAGAGACTAGACGCCATTTTGGTTTCGGGCAAAGTATTGTGCACAGAATACCTCGATCTTACAGGCCTGGGATATGTACTCGTCCTTACTTGTACCAGAGATATAGGGGAGAGAACAACGCCAATCAATATACGGAACTCGATCGATGAAGGCAAGTTGTTAACGAAGGAATGAAGAGGGGGATTACTTGATTTTCTGTTCATCCGGTTCCTTTTCAGCAACCCATTCTTGCATGCTTATTGGTTCAATACCATTTTAGTGACCAAGACAGCGGCATCCGGTAGCACATGAAACCTCCTCGGGGAAGACATTGAGCTTGTGGGTATCCTTGAGGAACTGTGAAAGTCAAACACGACCTGCTTCTCGTTACCGGTGAGAACTTTAGTTCCTCAGTCGATAATGGTATTATAAACCGTCGAAAATAATGTGAAGCTCCCCAATTGTTACAACGAGCGGTGCTGTAGGACTTGAAACAGTAATAGGTAATATGGTTTCTGCGTTTGGAAGACAACTCGGTGTCATTGTTTCGGAATCACCCTTGATACACAGGGCGGAGTCTGCCAGAAGGTCCCGGATCTTGACGTGGGAGTGAGGAATTTGGATCTTTTCCGTCTCCAATCGGTACGAGCTACGAAGCCGGCTGTCTTTTCCGATACTCATTGAGTTCTTTTGGATCTTAGTCTGATGTTATTGGCCGACGGATCTTAAATTTCTTGTAGCCTGGCTCTCTGTTATAATATTTAAGTATGAGAGTAGAAATCATGAGATATTTTTCTTTTTGGTATTGACCAAATTCGGTAAACCTAGTAGAGGCTGATCGCGGATGAGGCTTTTGGAAATTTGGCTGCATTTTCCTTTTTTTTCTGCCTGCGTTGAGTCGTCCCTTTATATTTAGGCTTTTTAGAAGAGTAGAGAACACTATAGTCTGAAGATGAAATGTCCAAGCAATGTCAAATTCAAATGGTTTTCTGTATAACAATATTGATGGTATTTTAAGTAGCACTCTCAGGCTATTTATTCGGTACGAGTGACACAATTGTAAAACGTTTATGGTGTATATAGATCCAGGTGGCATGAAGTAACCAAGTATCTTCTGGTTGATAAGGCAGTTGTAGAATATCCTTGTGTGCAACTCACAAAAATGGGTCAAATTTCGGGTCAAGAAAATGTAAGAAAGAGCATAATGAAATTCAAAAATCCTTATCACTTCGCCAATGTGGTAACTGAGTAGTTTAGCCTCTGTAGGTGTAAGTATTTTGCGTAAAGCAGGGAGCTCTGTGGAGTACCAGGTCATCCCACAGAATATTGTATCAAACATTAAAAGAAAAAATGGAATACTAGAGCTCTTGATTTTTGCTGATGACGACGCTTCGCCACCTCTTAACAGAAATATCACGTACAAAGCGCGTCAGAAGAGAGGTTTTTATTGCGCGCGAGCTCGCTGTTATTAGTGCTATTGGATAATAGAACATGGTATGTTGTTGTTTCAGGGGACAAATGGAGTGTGTTTTTGGGCAAGGTTCTGCTGGGCTTCTGCTTGTCGCTCTTTTCCTATTTCAGTAGTAAACCGTACCGGACACCCTAGCATTTAAATAAATGAGTAATCCAAAGCATATTGCGGGCCACAACCGACCCTACTGATAGGGATAAATTGTCAGGGGAAGAGATACTCAGAAAACAATACGTCATGAACGAGATTTTGCAAGCCACAAATGTTCTACCATGGTATAGTTGAGCGAATGGATAGAGGCGGGTAAGGACGACAGTTGAGAGGGCTACAAGAGAGTTCAAAAGAGGCAGGATATATCACTAATGCTCTGTTACCAACGTAAGATAAGAACTTCTTGAGTCTGGAGTTTACTCTTAGATTCCAAATTACTAGAGATTTGACTTGAAGTTTTCTGCCAAATTGCCTGAATTCCACAAGAGGAAACAGTTTACTCAGCTTATATAGACTTTTCGGCTAGCTATAAAGTCTCAAACAAAAATACCAAGTACCATGAAATCCATCAAAGGGATTCATGTAAACGAGAAAGAAAAAAAGCAGATATTCTTAAAATAAATGTTTAGATTTTCTTGTCCCAATTCTAGCCCGCGAGATCAGAGGAACCTTATTCATCCAAAATAGCCATTCCGTCAATGCGATACATAAATATTTCTTCGAGTGGTTCACAGCAGCTGCAATATTTAGATCACTTAAAATGTACTTATTCAGCACAATGACCGGTGCTCCCGTCTATCAACTCTTACCTCTTTATATACAAATTCAAACACCCGAAATCTGTGGCACCTGAGCAGTTCCTATGCCAGCACAGCACCGCTACCATACAGTGCACGGCATCCCTTTAAAATTACTTGAAACTAAATTTGGTAATACAGTTCCAGCGCAGCCAGCGCAGCATGCCCACTCAGCCAGCGCAGCATGCCAGCTCAATCGGCGCTGTAATAATTTCTTTTTCCGCCAATTTTGATGATATCGCATATCTTTCAACTTCACCCTTTTACATTAAAAAGTCAACTTCCCGCCCCTCGTTATCTTTTAAATATTAGATCAACCCAAATTTCTCCCGTAATTTGGATATTTAGTCGCCTTTAGTGGTTTCTTTATGCCACATGTATACCTTGCTTGAGGGTGGTATGGTAAGGGTTGCACTTCCATACCTAGGCACAGTAAAGTAGTTCTGACCGCGGTTCGCACCTCGATTGCCATTCCCTTCTCCGCGCCAACCCTTCCATGCGACCGTGCGAGTAGCGCAAATTCTTCTCGTCCAACATTAACGTAATCAAGCGCCTTCATTACTCTTCCTACAGTCGATCCCCAGAGGTTTCTGTAACCCCATAATGTGGCTTTCAAAAGACTGTACTTACTGTCCCATTGCAGTAAAACCACCCCTCGCTCCACTCCTTAACATCAATCAAACATTTCCGCTTGTAAGTCATTTTTAGGCCATTGATTTCATTTTTAACATGTGTGATAGGGGTAAATCGTCGGGAGAAGAGATACTCAGAACCAACTACCCCAAGAAGGAGGTGTTGCAAGCGACAAAAGTGCTACCGTGGTATAGTTGAACGAGCAAGAAGGAGTGTATATGGAAGAAAGTTGAGAGGGCTACAAGCAAGTATGGAAGGGGTAGGGTCTACCACTGATGCTCTGTGAGCAGCGTAGGAAAAAGGTTTCTTGGGTCTGAAGTTGACTCTCAACTTCCTACTACTCGGGACTTGACTTGAAGTTGTCTGCCAACTTGCTTGACCTCCACAAGAGGAAGCAGTTTACTCAGCTTATATAGACTTTTTGAGTATCCCTAAAGTCTCAAAGAAACATACTAAAAACCATAAAATGCATCAAATGGAATCGTGTGAACGAGAAAAACTAGCAGCAGATACTATCAGGATAAATATCTAGGATATGGATAAATATCTAGATTCTTTCCTTCATATCTTAGTCCTCTACATCAGAGCCAAACAGTTCCCCCAAAATATCCATTCCACCCCAGGCAGTCCACACAAATATCCGCGAACGGCTTAGAATTCTCCATTGCCTCCTGCGAAATATTTAAACCACTGAGGACGCCCCCATCCAGTTCCAGAATCGGGAACACCTGGTCGATATTTTCCGGCCCCTTATATAGAGTTTTCAACCCTCACAACCCTCACAATCCGTAGCACCAATACAGTACCTATATGCCCTACTGGCACCGCTACAGTACGGCGCACAGCCCCCCTCTAAAAATAATTGAGAATAAAACTGTAACTACAGTGACAGCGCAGCCAGCATAGCATGCCAGCGCAGCCAGCTCAGAGTGCCAGCGCAGCCAGCGCCGAATGCCAAATAATATCTACAATTTTCATTATATCAATGTGCATAGGTGAGTAGTAAGTTGAGACGAATTCGGGGTGCTGCACTGATTAGAGATGTATAGCGACTATTTCCTAAGACTGGGTGCAGGTCTGTGTATTTAGGAGTCCGAAACGTTCGCAATGTATTCGCGTGGCACGTGTTCCGTGCCGCCGGCCTTGACTACGAGTTCGAAGCTGAGAATCTCCTCCCCGGGACGGACTACAGGCCCGCTGACATTCTCCTCGTGCATCACCCCCGTGACACTGAACCTGCCCTACCAGACCGACCCATTGCATGTGACGTCGCCGTCACGTCTCCGTTCAAGCAGACCTCCATCACCAAAGCGACGCAAGTCGCCGGTGGGGCTGCCGCCCTCATGCACCATCGCAAGATCCAGGACCTACAGCACAAGCTGTCAAGGCGCCTGGTCCCCCCCCTCTCTGCCCTCCCGGGACCCAGGTTTCCGATTCCAACCTCTGGTCTTCGACTCCCTCGGTGCCCCTTCTCCGGATACCGCATTATTTATCGAAGAGTTTGTGCCACGTGTAGCCACGAAATGCCACACCTCGGACGCTACGATTCGCACACGCATCTACCAGCGTATCAGTTGCACTTTGTGGTCGTCGGTGGCTATGGCCATCATATCGCGGGCCCCCACTGCACGTGGCCGATGTGGTCCGTCCAGTTAGCTCGTAACTGAATAGTCGGTCAGTCGGTGTACACTCAAGATAAGTAAAAAGAGTAAAAGATTCTCTCAAATGGAGAAAGAGTGAGGCGGGACTGTCTCACACTTTCTCTTGTGAAACCAGTCTCAAGCCATGCGGCGTTGGAAGAAATTGTCGCCGCAGCGTGCCTTTGCATGAGGACGGATCGCACCAACCCGGGAAGGACTCCATGGCTTGCACGGAGAATTGTGTGGCTACGGCTGTTAGCACCACGAACGTGTCGGGATACCACCCTCCAATAGTGCATACTGCTACCTGGATCAGTCGATGCATGGCATGCGTGGTGATAAACTCTTGATAGCTTCTGGGCTTTGACGTTTTCCTGGCGTCCAGGGATGTCAAGACGTTGCATTATCGGGCCCGTGTGTAATAGGAAGTAGGGGAAAGGTTTGGGTGTTTTACTCTTGGAAGATACATCCAATCTATCCTATGATTTTCTAGACAACCATAATCGACTCAAAAAGGTATTCCGACGCAGTAATGGGGAAGGAACTACGCTCCCTAAAAAGCTACCTTTTGTGCGCTTCTGTGCAACATTGTACAAATCGTATAGAGTTACTACCACCAAATACAATTTTTGGTAAACCTTTATGGAATACATACTCGTAAAAATTTACCAACACCGAATACATTGTTGGTAAATCTTTATGGGCTGTACAATGTTGCACAGAACCGTGCGGAGGGTAATCGTAAATTAACAACGGATGCCGGCGGCGGGTGGAAACCTGTCGCGCCTGCATTACTTGGAGACAACGCAAAACGGGTAACGAAGCAGCCGGAGCCCCTGTTGAGGGGAGGAAACGCGTCTGGAAGCAGCGAAGGAAGCATACCGTATGTTACTGTACTGGACAGTACAGGGGAAACATTTGGGTTAGTTTACAGTAAAGTGTTCAAAAATACAATGGATCTCCAATAGAGCCCAGCTCTGTTGCTAAACACCATCCGCTCTTGCTTATCTTGGACTCTATGATTCAGCATCGAAGTGCGATTGCAATCAATCGCAGGAGGCTTTACCACCAAGAGCTTTTACAGTCCTATGCTGGTCTTGCGATAAAGGTCTCTGCATCTGTTGCATTACCGCACAGCGGAACGTTTGAGCTAAATGGGGTGCTTACTTGAATTGGTTGGTATGGGTTAGTCTATGGAGAAGGAACTTGTTCACCACTACTACATCACCAGCAAGGTGAAGTATAGACCCTGTATAGAAAAATCCATGGCTAACTCCGTGCCCGTATTGACCTCACCCGCGCGCCCATTTGAGGCTTGCCCATAGACGCCTTCGGGGTTGAATATAATAAGGGCGGCTTCCGTAGAAGATAGGGGCTGGTTCTCAACGATTTGTGACGTGCGAGAGGGTTCCAGTAGAAACGGAGGATTCATCGCAGACATGTTAGTATGGAGTACTGAAAGAAGTGGGGAGGACAAGTGAGACAAACGATGTAAGAGCCCAAAAAATTCCACCGAAAATACCCTGCGGAACAGGGCCCCTACGGCTTGAAAAAAACAGGCTCCTTCACTCCGCCGACGGCGGTGCATCCACGCTCGAGCGGGCAACCCTCAAGAAGCACAATTATTATGGCCCCCATGCCGGTCTGAAGGCATCGACTTGCGCCCCCTGGCCTTCGATGTTTATGGCCAGATTGACATAACCGGCCTTAAACTCCTCCAAGACATCGCAACTTGTTTCGCCGCTAGACGAGGCAAGCCCGCATTCACGGAGTTTTGTGCACTTCGCACCACGTTGCCTGCCTTAGTGCAACGCTACACTGCCGTTATGATCAACCAGCGTCAATTCAGCGCTGTTGAGCCCCACTAGGTCCAGCTGGGGCCGCTCGGTCCCCTCATTATGCATTTGAATAAAAGGTCACCTTTTCCTCCTTGCCCTTCGTTTGCCATTAAGAACCACGTAGGAGGATACGACGGCGACAAGCTGCACCGTGGACCGGCGACCTTGACGAAAACCATGCAGCGCCGCTTTACAGCGACGTTCGAAAGGCAATGCCATCTGTGCGCGCCATTCCCGGTTTGTCCAATGTGCTCCGGGGGCGAGAGGTGGCGGTACTGTCGACGAGGATATTGATGGGATCGATGCAGAGAGTGCGAAGTCGCGGCATATCGATCTGCAGGGGAAACGGGCTAGACGGGAGGAAGTAGGCGCGCCCGCTCCCGACGACCTGTCGCACGGGACGGGCGCCGAAAGCGGCGAAATGTTGAGGAAGCTCTGCAGTGGCTGTGTTGAGTGAAGAAGGGGGGGAGTGGGGAGAACGAAAAGGAAAAAAGGTTGGACGTTTGGGTCATTTTACTGGGAGTGGAACAGAGGGTGAAATTCCAATTAGCCTGTGCAATGTGGCGGCGGTGGAGAAAACACTACGGCAAAAATGGTCGTGCTATGGAACAACGACTAAAAAGTTGCTGCGAGCCCTGTTAACAGATATGCGGCTTTCGAAGCAACCGTTAGCGTAGAATGCCGCTGTATGAGTGTGTCCTTGACCTTGGGGAATTGCCGTCGACGTTACTGTTGCCCACCCCTCCGCACGCCGCCACATTTCGCCAAGTACGGTTACCGCAGGGGCTGCCGCAACACTCGCAGAGCGCGATAAACATCGTCATTACGGCACTTACTGCAACCAAAACGATATCCTCCTCTCCCCCGTCGGGATTGATATCTATGGCGCCTTGGGCGACGACAGCAAGGGTTTTTTCAGCCGCCTTGCTTCCTTCGCGGCTTCCCGTCGCAGTTCCTCCCCTCAACAAGAGCTCCACGACTTCGTTACCCGTTTTGCATTTAGTCTCCAAATAATGCAGGCGCGACAGGTTTCTACACGCCGCCCGCATCCGCAGTAAATTTATGAATACCCTCCGCACGCTTCTGTGCGACATTGTACAACCCATAAAGATTTACCACCACCTTGGTACGATTAGCGACTGAGCGTGCCACCCCCGTCATGAGGGAAGAGGCGTATGGGTGCCAGCTGCCGAGGGAGATTATTGCGG
Source organism: Kappaphycus alvarezii (assembly GCA_002205965.3). NCBI lineage: Eukaryota > Rhodophyta > Florideophyceae > Gigartinales > Solieriaceae > Kappaphycus > Kappaphycus alvarezii. The sequence continues at coordinate 92,057 of NADL03000166.1, forward strand.
GAAGTAGCCGATTCCTGCCCACGAATCTAGCAACGAATTCCTGGTATTTCCGGAGCTTTTCCAGGTAGGCGACCTTCAAGCTGGTGAGAGGGTTGAAGGTCCTCGTCCTCCGACGAGAGGGTGCCAAGGGGTTGACAAATGTGACATCGAAATAATCGGTGCCCCCGGCAGCACCAGTCGCCCTGATGTCTGGTGTGGCTTTGTGTTCCACTGGTGGTTTTGACTCGAGGGTGGGGTGCCTTGCGGCAAGTGCATTACTAAGGGGCTTGAGTTGGTTTACTGCGAGTGGAACATAGGGTGAAATTCCCGTGAGCCTCTGCAATATGGCGGGGACTGTGAAAATTGACCAAATATTTTAATATCTATCCCGGTGTCCTACAGTGATGCTGAATTGTGGAGCAATATTTTTATTGAGGCCCACAATTTATATTTATTATGAATCATCAAGGAATAATTTTATCTATTTTACACTGGCACTATTTTATGCTGAATTCATTGTGAAATAATTTTTATGTCCTACAGTTGGGTTTTTATATAATACAGGCTATAATTATTGCATTTATGCTACCAACAAATTATAATCTGGATGATTGCTTACCTGGAAAATACAAATTATAATCTGGATGATTGCTTACCTGGAAAATACTGCAATAATTATTGCTGAGCCTGAATTATGTCTGCCAAAATTATTGAACGGCTCACCTGATTTTTGTAGCAGGTTCACCCTGGTGTAGAGTATAAGTAGTCTAGGTTGTTATAAATATTTTTACATCCTCGGGCTATCGAAATATTCCCCTCGATCAGATATTATTAAATTTGGTTTTCTATTCATTATTCATTCTAAGTCCAATTGTGGCATTTATTTATTTATTCAAGTTGGAACTATTTATTATTATTTGGATCTACCTATCCCAATTATTTTGCAGGGGCGGAGAAAACACTACGGTGAAAATGGGCGTGCTATAGAATAGCGATAATGGCAGTACTCAGGTACAGTAACACATGCCATTCCACCTTCACACAGTTGACCTTCAACGGTTACTATATCAAAGTTCATTCTACCCGCAATCGCCCTTCGCGCCACTCGCTGTAAACCAACCCCCAATTGTAAGTCAAGCAGCGAGACTCGTCCAGAGTAACGCCAGTTGTCTGTCGGAAGGAGTTCTGCGGGAATCTTCGTGCCACAGCAAGTTGGTTCCAGAGAACTGCCGTCCTCATAGTACGTATGTCGCTCCCTACTTTGGACCTGGTCTCCGTTCTCTCTAGCTCAACCCACAAATCATAGATCCTTCGCAAAAAAAGCCATCAAACCTACTTGTCCATTTTTTACCAAAAATGCGGGTAATGTGTGGTGCTGTAAAGATCAAAAGCAGTGGTCCGTTGTGGCCCGGAACATATTTAGAGGGTAACCAGTACCTCTTCCAAAAGTTTACCAAAAATGAGCCATACTTTCCAAAACCTGACGTTCGCAGTCGTCAAGGAACTTATGAGAACTGTCACCAGCCGCGCGATGGAACGGGTTTTGAACGTGCAAGGGATTTCTTTGCAGCGACACTCCGCATTACCAGTAAACTCCAATGCGGCTTGCTTGCTTGCTGGCATTCCCTCTACTTACTGGTCAACAGTAAAAAGACCCACACATTTCCCTCATTGCTGGTCGAGTGAAACGCCATCAGCTCCTGCAACCTTTCACGTGATGCTTACTACCACCATGCAAGTTGACTGAGCATCAGCCAGCTTATCTGGTACAGTAAAGGAACCCTCCACGCCCCCCCTTTCCAAAACTTCCCTTTTCCTTACCTTCGAAGTCTCTGATAAACGCAACTGCTGAATTCGCCCTTTTCAGGTGAGGGTGTAAACTACCGAAGTGTTTCCACCCTACAGCCCGATTTTCTAAGGGAGAAGAGGGTGGTTTCGTTTACTGTGACTGATGTTTTGGCTTTTCTAGGGGGAAAGGTTTGGGTGATTGTCTAGGGTAAAGTGGGCACCCTGCTAACTTTTTGTTGTGTAAGTTACATTTCTAGGGGGAAAGGTTTGGGTGATTGTCTAGGGTAAAGTGGGCACCCTGCTAACTTTTTGTTGTGTAAGTTACATCCAGTCGCCATAATCCATAACGGAATATTTGGCCTCACTTCAGGAAATGACATAACTTGCCAAAACACAGATCCAATATTTAAGTACTTATTCTTTTTCCCCCGTAGAAACTAGTCACCATCGTAAGGTCCCTTCATCCTGCATTTGAATAAAAGGTCATCACTCCCCCTCCCTTGTTTTCGCATAAACCGAAAAACTTCTGCCAGCTCAACTCCACGACTCCATCTGCCGAAATCGTGCGGACCATTAAGAGACGATTGCACACTCGATGTTGGAAGCCAAGCGGAGAAGATCAATAACGGGTGGTTTTTTTGAAAGAATGGCAGCGATTCGCTGAAAAGGGAACGTATTAGGTGGCATAACATGGAGGAAGTGTGTGAAACATATCCTTCTCCTGAGGCCGACAGTGTGCTGTTCAGCATAGCGAAACAATCAGCAATTCTCTGAGTTTCAGTTTGAATGTCCCCATACCTATCCGTACAGATTCACGACAAATGTGAAAAAATACATGGAATTTGAAGAAATTCCACAGCAGGCGCAGCGAGTGACGGCGATAAAATTTCACGGTTTTCCTTTGCGCATATGTTTGAGAGAAAGGAGGAAATGTGGGGTGGTTTAATATTTGAAAGAGATGGTAGGTTGTAGCCCGGAATATACTACAGGGTGACCAGTAGCACCTCTGAAATTTCCCGAAAAAGTCCTCAAGGCCGCCCAGCAGACAAGCTGCGATGGACACTACGGCCGCGCCAGCGTGCCTCTGAGAGAAAGTTGTCTATAAAAGGGCCGGATATCTGCGCAACGGTGTAATTATGGTCCTAGGTCAACGACTGTTTTTACAACCATCTTATCCCATCCTACTCTCAGTACAGGAAAACCGTTACATTTCGTCGTGTCAGGCTTAGAACCACTATGATGAATCTCTCAACATCTTTCATCACATTTGTTTTACTTGCTACATTGTCTTTCACGCAAGCAAAGAGTGTAACATCTTCTCAACGGAAGACCAGCACATCGACTGCAGAGAAAAGTGGTACCATTGGAGTTGTGGAAAGGATTGATCAGATCTGTGGCACGACGAAATACAATCCGCTGCTCGCTCGCTGTTGCTCTGGGAGAGTGGTTCTTGCTGCCCCCTTTGATCAGTGTTGTGGCACTACGACGTACGATCCTCGGTTCTATCGCTGTTGCTCTGGGAGAGTAGTTGGTGCTGGCCCCGCTGATCAGTGTTGTGGCACTAGGACGTACAGTCCATTGTATTATCGATGTTGTTCGGGTTTGGTAATTCCAGCTGGCCCCTACGACGTGTGTTGTGGCAGACGGACATACGACCGGAGGACTGGTCGGTGTTGCTCTGGCGTTGCTTTGACAGGCAGCCCATTCTCTCTGTGTTGTGGCAGCAGGTTATACAACCCTTCATTTCAGCGATGCTGTGGCGGGGTCGTGTGCTAGGTTTCTCGAAATCGTAGGTTCGGAATGAGCACGGGAAAAGGGTTACCCCATGTGGAAAGAACAGTGGAAAGTGACTAAGGGAGAGGTTAGAAAGCGGCCGTGTAGAGAGCGGGAGAAAAGACCGAAGCCGATTAAAAATCAGCAACCGCCTAATGATTTGGGAAAGTGCTACGTCTCATGACCGCTTAGGCTGAAGGAAGGCGTGAAGGCTGAGAAATATTGAGCTCGTGAGCAGTGTTGATTCCAATGCGAACTGGAAAAAAGGAACGGTTGAACACCAAACCCGTAACCTCATGGTAACCTGATAAGTTGTTCTCTAGATATGACGTCCTTTTACTGTAGTTCAATGCTTATCATGCAATGCGGCAATGGGCTTTGTAATGTAGCAATGTGCTTTGAATCCCTTTCCGATAATGTTAGTTGGATTGCATTCATAAATCTCTAAATGGCGTTTACTGCTTGATCCACCTCCATGGATTGCTTGTTCCAGAAGTCGTTATGGTAAGAGTCAAAAGTAAGTTGTATCAAAAGCGCAGTTCGAGGGAAATGGAAGAGCCATATCTTAAATGACGTTTTTAGCGAGGTTCTTGCAGAGATTACTGCATCTGGGTCTTTTGCCAAACTCCTGTTTGGGACCCGTGCGGGGTCCCTAAAGGGGACCAGAGCACCTTAGCTACGGACATGCATCTCTTGCGGGAAACCCGTCACAGGTATGGAGTCTCCAATTCAAGGTGACGCTTGAGATTGTGGTCTATGTATGGCAGGTCTAATTCAACCCTCTGATACAACATTCTCAAATATGGAATTCAGTAAGGGGGGAAATTTGGGGCGCTTTTAATCCATGAAAAATGAGGTCAGCTGTTCCCTGAGAAAAGGTTTGGGTGTTTTACTCTTGGAAGATATATCCGATCTATCCCTGAGGGATGTCAATAATGCATTTACTGCAATTCCCTGTTCTAGCTAGGACTGTAAAACAAGGAATTTGAATTGTTTCAAATTCTTTATCTGTCATTTTGGAGAGACTGTATTAGCAATCTTATTGTCCTGACTGCTTTCCTTCTACTTTTATAAACTCTCTTTTAACTCGAGTAAATCCTGCAGTTTGTTGTCTCTGATTCTCTCTAGGAGCTAAGTTTGTATTTTACTCTAGTTACTACTGCAGCTTTCCGGTGTGCAAGTATAAATGTTAACGGCTACTCGAAAAATAGAATATCAGCTACTAATAAGATATTCTCTTTCTTCCACGTGCTGATAAATATGAAGCACACTCATATGGGCTGCTTCAATACAAAACGGCCTAATAGGCCGTGGACTTCGCGACTATCTCGAGTCACGACATGATGGAAGGGGAAGGTAAAAGCAATCAAGGACAAGAGTTGTACCTTTAATGTACTACCGATTGACGACGCTCTACAATTTTCAACTCCTGGAATTAGTTGACTACTAGTCCTAATTCGACTGAGAGGCAGTTGAATTCTGCCTTGTGTCAATGGAAAGCTGAAGATATTCTCTTTACGTGCAGAGATTCTTTCTCCTAATGATTCTCTCTACATTTTCTTGTTTCATACACAGACAAGATTCCTGCTTCTTTAAAGCATCTCACTCACAATCTGATAGAAAGAGAAACAGTTATTTTTCACTCACTGTTTCCCTTTCCATCACACAAAATCTCCCTCTTTGACGATGATTCTTTTCGTCTTGTTGGATTTTTTTTGATTTTCGTCCATCTTCAAAATGATTTTCCATAATCAGGACTTATACATGTAATTTTCACCACCCATTTTTCTTTCACAGGCGATTTTCACCCAATTGTTTCTTCAAGAATAGTGTACACCTTTTTGATTCACCAGGCCTGCTATTCTGAGCTTTTTGATGCTACTTAAACCCGTCGGGCTCGAATCGAAACTTATCCACAGCTCTCAAACAACAACCAGTGTAAAAATTGAACCAATTTCCACAGCCAACGTTCAATATCTACTCGCCTCTCGCTCCGTCTATAAATCTCGTAATCCTCGCCCCATCACCGTTTCCGCTCTGTAACTCTGAGGCCAGCCCAATGTGCAGCATTACCTCCGTCGTCAAAAATTAAAAGCACACCAGAGGTTTAAGATCGTTATTCAGAGGAACTTGAAGCACAAAAAGCGGCGGAAGAGGACTTCGAAGAGAAGAATGGGAACGCAGAGGATTTCTTCCAGGTGTGGGTAGCTACTGAAGTAGTCCACGGTATGAAAGAAAACGGACGAGTCGTGGGAGGAAGAGGAGGGGTTTGATGAGTCTGGGAATGAAGAAGGAGATGTCGGACCTGGTTATATGGGAGGGCGAGGAATAAATGGGATAGATCAAGTGATTCTGACCATGCGCCCGTCTGAGGGGCCTTTGTTGAGTTGAATTCTTCAGAGTAGGAGATAGACAATCGTAAACCATTCAGGAGTAAATACGGGGACTATATTGGAACTTCAGATGTCCTGAGAGAAGTAATAGATTATTATCTGGAGGAATAAGATTGAGAGGCGTATATTTCTTTTGTTTCAGTCACACATATAATTGTCATATAACCTGCGGCCACATGAAATCTTTTTATGTGCTTTTTGGCGCTTTAAATAGCTTTATCGAGATTTTAATTAGGAAAAAAAGATGTACAAGCCGAATATATAACTTCTTTGAGGACAAAAAAGCAAACGGGGATTTAAATTCGAGCCAAACAAATCTAATCAGCTCCTTTGTCTCCAAGCGAAATTGCAGAGTTTGCACCTCTAGAGCTTATTACTTTAACAATATTTCTTCTTTCAATACAACTCCTTTTCCATCTGTTGAAATGTATTTTTGCAGTTTTCTTGCCCACAGCGACTTAGTCCCGAGTAGTTGAGGTTTCTCTTTTCATTTGACTACATTTTTCTGTCCCACTCTACATTTTTTGAATCGATTTTTCGCTATTGACAGTGTCTAGATTGTCAAACGACCGACTTGAAGTACTCCATGTATGTTTTAAACTGTAATTTTGTTACAAATTCCATCCTGAATAACCTTAAAGAGAGGAACTTCTGATCCAGCATTTGTAAAACTCCTGAAAGCTTTTAGATGCAGCAAAGTGCAGCCTCTTGCTTTCGTGAAAGACAGCGAACTTCTAGCATCTGTCTTTGCCGAAGATACCTCGTGACGGGCCAAGTTGCCCTTTCTGTCGAGATTAAAATTTTCGTAGAACCTACAGAATGTGCCTTCGAATCATGCAAAAGGCCCTCAGAAAGATTATTGTGAAGACCTACAGGTATAAAACTCTTTTCAAAATCTCTTACGTACTGCAAAAAATATGAAAATACATCAAGTAGAGACCAGATATTGCTGCATAATCAATTTACGGCCGCATCGCCTATTTCTACAGTACATTTCCTACGGAAATTATGCAATAAGAAAACTTAGGATATAAATTGCGAGTTTTATCCACTGCATAGATCCGCTCCATCTTGTTACCAATAAATTTGATGTGTACTCAAATATAGACAAAGAATCCAAATAAAGACAACGGAGCAAAGGTTAACACAGCTTCTAAGTTTGCAAAGAAATGTTTTCAATCTTGTTGATTATGGCCTTTTCGTGATTTATTTTCATTAAGTTTTGACACAATGCGAGCAATTGATGTGATTGAAAGTCAAACTTTTGGGAGATACTAAGCCCCATTCTAAGAAAGTTATAAATGAGCCACGTTATTTCGACTGTTGGTTGATAATCTGTGACAGTGTATTTTTTAGAATATATGGCACTACTCAATAATTACGTATATGCCGACTTTTTGGAACTGTTCGTGTCAACCTCGAGTCAAACCAATACGCTACTTCCTACTACATACGATATAAATAACAATTTGAGATGTTAACAGTTCTACCGCCAGGCTGAAAAGTCACTAAAATATCCTCCCTCAACTGTACTTCGTGATTATGGTTAGTCACTCACTTAGGACTTTACCAAATAAATATAAATAGGTAACCATATGATGCAAAACTATGAGCGCTCAAACTAGAATGGTATTATTCTTCTAAGGTAGGATAAATAATTATTTAATGATAAGTGTGCTTAATTTTCTTCAGCAATTATAGGGAGCTGCCCAAATTGAGAAATTGTTTCAAAGCAAGCAGAAAATCGTGAAGCATCCCTTTCAGATATGTGGCCCGATCTCAATTGACTTTTGAACGTGGACTTTTTCCATTCCGAAGATAATATCTTTCATTTGATCGATGTCTGCACTAATAATTCTGTTAAATATTCGGTTTATTTCCGCTTGTTAGATGCCTGCATATACGTCTTTGAACCACATCGAATAACGTTATTTTGAGAATTGGTCGAGGTGTAAGCTGGAAAATCCTTCACCACCAGTGCATTTAGTGATTATTCCCATTTGCTTGGTACTGTATTTCGAAAACTATGATTTTGATTGATCCGCAAGAATGGACCGTTAAAAGGCTCATTTGGGATTCAGACATAGCCATCAACAACTCGTTAAGCACTGACGCGAAATAGAAGGAAAATTGTAATGCGGAACTATCAAACGAAGAGTTTAGATATTTTGCTACTATAGTAAAGATCTGTTTTCAATTCAAAGATGCTAAGCTCAGTTCATTTATCTTAAAATCTGTCGATGAAATCCATATGGTTTGTACATATACGTCACTTGAAAATTTTGTAAATGACATATCTACTGTTAACAAGGTGGATGCTCTCGTATCGATTCTAGGAATCTCCAAAATTTTAACTCACTTTTGAGCAAAATGGAATCTAAGATTAGAATTAACAGAATCATTCATCATCTTAAGACTACATTGCAAGCAGTTTGCTGATAAATTCAAATGCCTTGAAATGCCTACGTTTCACTTAATTAACGGCTCCTTTGCAGGTGTAGGTATAAATTTCAATCTGTTTTGCAAAATGTATTGATATCCAAGAATTTCCGAGAAAGCTATCCATCACTTCTCGTTGCTCAACTGATTTCTTAGGGATGACAATTTGGCTGTGGATATTTTGGAATCTTTTTCCATATCCAGTTTTGAAAACGAAGATTGTGAGTTACAGATCTACGTGTATTTTTTGGGAGTATCTACGGCTAGCCATTTTCATTCTAAATATTCCTTTGATTTCATCTTATCGCATTTACCTTGTGTCTTGATACTTGAGACCTAGCCTAAAAGTCTATATTAGCTGATTAAATCAATTAACTTACGAATCAACAACTAAATACGCGAACAACATTAAGTGCAGAAGCAAATAGTTCCGGATTTGAAAGTCTCGCTCAGACCTGAGAATCATTTAGCTACAATAGAAACTAAGTGTATGTGGTCGTATGTGCCAATTCTGCACTGACTTGTAATCCAACGACTACTCATCCTTAATATTCTCTTTGTTTTCCCACTACTAAATTTTTCTTGGTCTTGAGAGGCTTGAAAGTGCTAGCGAAGTCAAGATGAAATGTTCTGAATAACCGAGTGACTGGTAATCGCAGGCTTTTGTGATACTTTGAAAGCTTCCTCGCTTATTCAAAACCGGCTCATGAACTAACATAACCCTCCACTTCGCGATAGGCTCCGGGCCACCAGAAGCGATCCCTCACTAATTTTTTTTCCAGAAGACGTCCCAATGTCCCGTATTACCATGGAATGTAGCCAGGGTTTTCACACACTGGCCAGGGGGTAAAACGATTTCAGGGCCATCCTTTTCCCTACGGAAAGGTTATCGTTCCACAGCATGAATTTCTTTGCGCTTCGCCTTATAGCGAATATCCTCTTCTGGTATCTCTTTTGAACGTGCTCCTCCGCCAAGAACCTTGCCAAGTCCAACAATTGCGGCTTCAAATCTGATAGCTTAGAGTTTGTCCATTGAACGGTGGCAATGAACCCCTCCGTCAAATTTCCATTTCCCTCCTTACTTTCTCCCTGTAAAGGCCGACGAGAAAAAAATTCAGCCGCCCCAATCAAACACTCTGGGCGTTACAAAACCTCAAAATTGTATTTGGACATCAGATTTAATCAAAGTGTCAGCCGTTCATGGATATCCTTCTTCTTTAACGCTGTTTGCAAGGTTTTGTGATGTTTGAAAATAAAATAGGTCTCTTCGGGAGTAGGCGGACCCGGAACTTCTCCAACGCAAACCGGACACCGAGCACTTCCCTTTCGCTGGTGGAGTACCGGAGCTGTTGCTCGGTCATTGTACGTAACGCGAATAGAATCCGGTGTTCCTTTCTGTCTTCCTTCTTCTTGGTCAGCACGACTCCCAATGCCAATGAATATGCATCCGTTTCAACTACGAATGGGAATTAGATGTAGGAAAAGGAAGGACCGTTGGCATTTTCGGCTTCTGCTTCGGAACCTCGAAAGCCTCCGGCATTCCTTCTGTACATTTAATGGACTCCTTCAAAGATGCAGCAGCTTTCAACGCTGCCGAAATTTCTGCAAAATTCCTTATAAAGTGGCGAAAATGTCCGGTAATACCGAGAAAAAACCTGAGCTCAGTAAACATTTTTTGAAGCTGGACCCTCCAAAATGTTCTTCCTATTATCTTTCTCTACTCTCATCCCAGTGGAGTTGACGACGTGGCCTAGCACCTTCACCGCGAAGAGAGAGCGAAGATGCACTTGGTTACCTAGATCTTCAGTTTTACCTCCTTAACCATTTCACAGACTTCCTGGCAATGGCTGAACTTCTCGTCCATGCTTTTGGAGAAGATTACAACGTCATCGACTTAAACAATTGCAAACGGAAAGCCTTGAAGAAGGCCATCAATCATCTTCTGGAACATCGAATGTGCGTCCATTAACCTGAACGGAATCACGACGAACTTGTAGGTTCCGTAGAGACACACGAACGTCGTCATCTCCTTGAACTCCTCCTACATCCGCACCAGGCAGTACCCCGTAAAGAGACCCAATATCGTAAAGATCCTGGCGCCCGCAAGGTCAATGAAGAGTTCCTCAATCTTTGGCAAGAGCCAACGGTCAGGCTTTATGATTTTATTGATCTGTCGGTAGTCAACAAAAATATGGGGTCTTCCATCTTTCTTTGTAGATATAATGAATGGGAATGACTAGAGCAAACTCTCGAGCCTGACTATTCCTGCTTCCAGAAGCTCTTTCAACTCTTTCCTCACGAATTTATTGTGCTTGGGAAGCATCGGGAGAACCCTAAAGTGAACCGAAGTGTCGCCCGTTAACACAAAGGAGTGCACCACCGGAACGTTAGCCGGCTCGATATCGTGGATATTCCAGGCGATGATGGCCATGTCCTTGAGTGCCCTAGCTAGTGCCGTCTCGTCCTTTCCTCCCGGATGCTTAACCTTAAAGGCGAGTAGAGCAGCCAGTTTTCCATCTTCGTCTACCCTACTAGGTTATCCACGCCCCATAAAAAACTCTCAAATCTGGCTCGTAAGGTTTTTTGCTAACAATTGCAATCCCCAGCTCATGCTCAGTATCCAATCCAATATCACTGCCACCCGACCCCGATGAGAATGAAGCGAGAAGGTGCTTGTCCTCCGACTTGTCAGGGGATGTGAAATCCTACCTGTCAGTGATCGTCTCATCCATCATGGGAAGCTCGGTGAGTAGTGATAAAAGCGCCTCCCTCTTCTCAACCGACAGAGTGACCTGTTGACGTCCGTAGTCAAGGTTCGCCTGAAGACAATCCAGAGTCATATTTCCGATAATGGCATCGAACGGGGCTTTACCTACGAACTTGAAAATCAAAGACATAAACAACGATGCACAAGATACTGAAGCATCTTCCACGTAGCAAACGACTTCGGCACCCGTCCCGTCCGCAACAGTCACTTCAAGATCCGTAGCCTTAAGAACCTAGTGACATTTTCTTGCAAAAGCCCATGACCGGAGACTTTAAACGACTCCTGTGTCCAATTGCGCATCTTTCATCCTCCCATAAGCCTCTCATGCGACGGCTTTGAAACGTGCTGGGGCTATCCAACGGCTTAGTAATGGAGACTAGAGTCACCGAAAAAGTCATAGCGACCAATTTTTAGAGTTCATTCCTAGCTTCATCTGCACCTCCACGAAGAAATTGCCCAATTTTAATCCCAGTAGCGGCAAATGCAAGCTCCCCGACCACATTATATCTTCCCAGGTAGCCTTGCAAGCTGATTATTTCTTTCGTGGCTCTCCTGATCTTTGTGCTCTTTTTACTGGACGCCAAGCCAAACGTAGACGAACAATCGGTGCTTTGTTCATAAAAGCATCGGTACTCACTAGTATTTACTTTTCTGTTTTGCTAGGGCCTGTCATTCAGCATTCTGCTTGGCTGCGACCACCAAATCATTGTTCTGCGACTCATGAACGATTTGTACTGGCCTTTCATCTTCCATTTTCTTACACTTGAGCTTTTCTCCGGACTTGGCGCTAGCAGCTGCAACCGTGACTCAATTATTGCCGTTGAGCTGCATTTTGGACAAAAAAATTTTTTTAGAATGGCACTTTCTCGCAGTAAAGGTACATCGAGTGTTCTTGAGGCGAGTTGGAAGACAATGAGCTGTGCCGTAATCCTTTTACCCGCAAAAGCTGCAAATGAAGTCCTCGTCGAAAGGTGCCACCGTTCCTGTCTCATTCATCTGCTTCTCCACAAACAAAGAGAGTTCGGCGAGCTCATTTACGACCTGATTGACCTAGATTTCGAGGTTTTCGATGTTCTTCTCGTGAATATTCGGCCATTTTAGAACCTTCTTCTTTGAAATCACATTCGCTAAGATCAGCGATACTTGTTCGGCTGTTCCAACAAATGCTTTCTGACCAAAAAACACCTCGAACACCTTCTTGAGTCAATTATAGCCCATTCAGGTCCAATACATCTCGAACTGCACCAACTCCAGGTGTCCTGCGATAGCTTTCCGGAGCAAGCCGAACGACGCCGCATCATGGAAGCCCACCCTCCTGTATAGATCTTAAATTCCTGCTATTGAGGCGCCTGGGTCCTATATCTCCAGACCGGCGACCATGGCCTGGCTATTCTCTTCCTCCTTGTTGAGCTTCTTCACAAACTAGATGAGAAAATTGTATTTACGACTTCGTATCTCTGGACCTCCTCTTTCAGGGCTCAACCCTGCGCAAAATGTTCCTAGTACTATTCAAATGCCTTGCCCTCCAGATAGCGAAGAATCTGGAGGGCCTTCTCGCTGTCGCTTATGCCGCGTATCACGACATTTTCGTACGCGAAAATGAAGTGTGAAACGCTAGACGACGGGGACTCATCAGAAAACGCATGGGGGGATTGTTTTTGTTTATCATGATCTATCATGGATGTGGTACAATGAAATGATTATGCTTTTATTTCCTGCTTGGGACAAGCGTAAACTCCCTTACCTCCCTTTTTCGAACTCTAGGCATCGCCCAACTTCCCTTTTGTATACCACCAAGATAGTTGCGGTATACAGTAGCCAGCCATCCTGGGCCTCTGGTCGGGACACTTGTCACGCCAACAGGAATTTTTAGGAGTTTATCGATGTGAGACGGGCATAGACCGGACCCGTCTTGGGCTGAACCTCGATTGAGCCAGTGAGCTTTCTTCAGAACCTAATTCTTCGTTATCGCTGGGATTCAAGGAGTTACAGTGGGGTTTTGAAAGCGCTCCTCATCTTCCTGGGTCTATTGAAGATGTTTAGCTCGAAGGACGTCAGATAATGTTTTGGTTGTGGGTACCACATTTATTGGACCTAACGCTTGCGCAGCCTTCCAGTATGCCAATTCTCAAAGGAGTCACATTGCGCAACGCAGATTTGCCTGTTCTCGCGGGCTGTTAGTGCCTGCTTTGTTCGAGAGGTCCCCTGCAGAAGGATAGTTTCCGATAATGTTTGAATCTGCAAGTTAAGAGGGTAAAAAGGTGGTTTACTGCGAGTAATGGAAAGGTTAAGGTGATTTATAGTACTTTTTCTCCGCCGGCGCCACACTGCACAGGCTACTGGGAATTGTACCCTACGTTTCACTCGCAGTGAAATAACCCATACTTTCCATTGAGTAAACCTCTCCTCCCAAAACCCACATTAACCCAACAGTTCCCCGTTTCTGAAAAACATTGAGACAAAATTTCAAATCTTCGATGTATGAAACGGAAAAGTTTTTCGAGTTCTAAGAAAAGAAAGTGTGCGACGAGTATTTAGAGATCAAGTATGTAGGCAGGTGGCGGTTAACAACCTGTCGCGCCTGCACCACTTGGAGGATAAACGAAAAGCGGGTAGCGGAGTCGCGAAGTTCATGTTTAGGAGAAGGACCAAAACAGGAAGCAGCGAAGAAATCGAATCGCGGGAAGAACCTTTAGTCTTTATAAATATACAAGAACCGAAAATCTCGACCCCGCTTCGCGGGGTATCGCTTTTCTATGGGAGAGAAATGCTTCAGCGTGGAGTTGATATCAGCGGGAACTGCATTTTTTCATTTATATTTGTGTCTTTACTCAATGTCAGGTGTACTACATCAATACAATATAATCCAAGTCAAAGCGGTCCTCGACAAAATCCACTGCTTCACGTAGAACAGGGTTCTTGACAACTACGGGCATAGAGTGGATGGAACGGGAGTTTCGAGGACAATCTTCTGGGTGATGAAGCAGTAAAATGTGTTGGGATTTTCTAGCGCGAGAAAGTGCCACATAAAGCTGCCCGGGAGCGAAAAAATTCGAGCATAAATCAACAACAACTCTAGAGACAGTTTGCCCTTGCGCCTTGTGAAAAGTTGTACTAAATGCGAGACGAACGGGAAACTGGCGTCTTGTAACTTTTGTGCAGGAAAAATCACACTGAAAATCGATTCCGTGCAGCACGTGGGTCTCTATAGTCTCTCCTTTCTTATCTACAGATGCTACTTCAAGAGCCCTGCGACTGTATCCTTTGACAACAAACATCCCTCCATTGACGATATGGGGGTGCAACACGTTTCCAACTACCAAAACCGGGACACCGACCTTGAGCTCAAGCTTGTGAGGAGAAACTCTACTTCGAGTGTATCGATAGGTCATTTGCGGTATGATTGAGTTTCTTGCTGCTTGTTGGCCCCCCTCATCGCCCCTGTGTTTCTCAATCTTTGTTGCTGAGTAAAGTTTGAACTTCTCTCCTGGAAAAATCTCTAGAATATCTTCGTTGTGCTCGTCCACCAATGTATTGGTAGGACAGACCAGCATACGGTCAATGCGTATATCCCTGCGATCTCTTGACGTGACCGACTTCCACAGAAACTTGTATGCTTCCCACGGACTTGAAGTAGAATCCAAAGGTAGCGGACGACGTGTTGAATATGTTACTTTCGCCAGTGACATGAGTAAAGAAGCAAACTCTCCATCTTCGGCCTGTCTCACCTGTCTATTCAGGCGCAGAACTTGGACTGTTTCCCACAGACGAGATGCCCAAGGAATCTCATCTAGTAGAGAGACGTTGACATAGCTATCCTCTCCGTCTTCATTCTCCACCAATTTCCGAGACGGTACAACTGGAAGCAGTTGCAAGTAGTCCCCCGCAAGTATGATGATGAGGCATCCGAATAATGGCTTTGATGATGAAGCTGAATCTTGTGTAACGGGGCACATCAGATCGTTCAGAATTGAGTCCATGTGTTCAATAAGGATACGCTGCATCATGGAAGCCTCATCTATGATAATGCAATGAAGATGGCGAATGAGCTCGGCTCTTTGCGATCTCGGACCGTACTTTGAAAGCTTTGCGTGCCTTTCACCACTATCTTTGTCATCGATGCAAATTCCAGAAAGGCTGTGTAAAGTTCGGCCCCCCTTGTAAATTAAAACCGCGATGCCAGTGGTAGCACATATTTCTACGAACATTCCTTCAGATACGGCAAAGTCGCGGAGTAGCGAAAGGAGATACGTTTTCCCCGTCCCCGTATGCCCTTGAAGGAAGAATACTTTTCCATCCACTGATTGAGAGCTCCGATGAGGTCTGCGACTGCTACCAGTTTGTCCTCTGCGATTATTTTGTTGATCTATTACTTCATAAAGAGCCTCCATAATAGTATCGAACACCCTCCTCTGTTGTGAGTTCAGAGAGTCGTGCTTTCTTTTCAGACCTCTTCTGTGATCCCTCGACCTCGAGGCAAATTCCTGATCATGAAGAGCTCGCCCAAGTTCCGAATGACCGATAGCACTGCTGGAAGCCATATACCTAAGAAAGCGTACATCCCTAAGAAGTCTTCCACCACGCCTGTGTGATATCTTAATCAAGCGGTCCACCAGCTCCTTTCTCCTTTCAGATTCCCTTCTCCCTGGAATATCGGACATCATGTAGTCAGAATGCTTCTCGAAGACAGCCTCTGGATCGGCCCCATGTTGATACAGGGTCACGAACATATATCGCAAATTAGCTGGCGTCGCTCTCATTCTAACCGCCTCGTCAAAAGATGCCTCTTGTTCATACCAATCCGAATAAAGCCCCATCCCTACAGCAGCGTCGCGGAAGCAGTTTTAATTCATTCCTTCCCACCTTTTTGCGTCATTGAATGATACCAGAGGCCGATGCATAAGAATAAGCCTCAAAGCAAAGAGCTCGACGTTGCGGGGTGGAAAAAATCGCATTCGGGCTACTGTTCGCTCATTTCGGTCGCGCTTGACCACATAATTCACGGGATTACCATTGTCTCGGAGTATCTGGTTCGATATAGACCGCATGCTGACAGGTAACGTCTTTTACAGCTTCACCGTTTCCATATACTTGAGAAAATCCTTGTTTCGATATTCAGATGGCCTCTTTGAATATCGTTCTAAGGGGGAATCCTGGAGCTGGCGGGGCAAATTAGGGTTTCAAATGATGACAGACCGCTCCCCGGGAAGATGAATCGTGTAAGCTGTGACGGTAGGATCAATTCGAACATGTTGAAACTCGAATATTCGCCATGCCGCCTCCACGGAACCCATCACTCTAGCGCGCATCTAAAGTCGAACATCATTTCTTATGGAGTCCTCACGCTCGGAATCTACATCTGGTGTTCCCCGTGTGGTCACTTCCTTCTCTTTCGGAGGCTTGAAGTTGTACTTCATCAAGTAAGCGATCGCTCCGCCCCCTTGTGTGCGCTCCATGTTTATGTGGTACTTGTACCTCTTCGTAAGCTCCTTGTTGTAGGGATCGACCTTTAAATCTTCCGTTTCCCGGCGGCGGTATATGACTCGATTACATGTTTCATCTATCATTGTAGTCTCCTGAATGTCTTTGTCGTCATAACCGAAGCGGCAGCGACCGTCGCTAGTTCTCCTACGACAGTAAGCAGAGTGACTATGAATATTGAATTTTTTGACTAATGCGCGTAGCTCGTCATCCTCACCTGGTCGTGGAAGCTCTGCGCTAATCATTTTGTCGATTTCGTCCACGTCCTCCAACAGTCTTCCTTCAAAAAAACACTAGAATATGGTGGTGTGGTGTGTTTCTTTCCTAAAACTCCTGTTTAGAAGCTATTCCGACGCATTTTCGTCCGAAATATTCCTAATAATTCTCTCTGATTTCTTTCATGACATCATTGGCAATTTGATTGTGTACTCGAGCAGTTAGATCCGGGCGATCAAACACACGTGGCCTGCTCCCATGGGGCTGAAATGTGCTTCGCTGCTCTATGTCTTGACCCAGCCGACCCATCTCCTCCCTCCACGGGTTCATCGTCAATGTAACCAGTAATGAAGGCACCGACTTCCGTGCAACAATTGCATGTACAGTCATAAGCTTCGACTTCCAGTACGCAGGGGAATTGATATGGTTGTCGGGTAGATATAGTCTTCCAGGCTTATATGTCCCGTGTTCATCTAGAGCGGCAGCGTTCTGTAACTCGCGCTGTTCTACGATGAGGGACTCCTGCTCACTTTCAAGAAACTTCAGCCTCATGTCCTCTATATTTGTTGCGGTTCGAGGTAGCCATGTTTGAAGAAGAGCCCCGGAGTCAAGCAGAATATTGTCCGTGTACAAACGACGCTTTGCATGCTCTGCCGAAGTCATACTGTTCACCTTATCCCTACCTGAGTTTAGAGAGGATGACCCACGGCTTTGAAGATAGGTGGCCAAATCAAAGGGGTTCTGACCCTCATAGGGATAAAGAAGAGGGAAAGCACCCTTTTCCGCAACTTTCGATGAAGGTTTCAGCAGCCTATACTTCACCCTGCGTTCCCCGGCGCTATTCAAGTGTCTATCGGAATGTCCCAAAAGCCGAACTGTCGGAGCTTCACTTCGAAAAAGACCTGCTGGGTCATTTTTGAGTGACTGCAGATGAGTTGGAAGTCCAACCTGATCTTCGTCCAAAGGTCCGCTGGCCGCCCCCATGTGCACAGAGGCTGTCATTGTACCTCCATAGTTTCTGATCAGCACTCCCTCTGTAGTTGCACCCATCCCAATTTCTACCGGTTCCCCCTCCAATTCATCGGCGTTGTCCCTCCTAACATCTCGAGACGAGCTACCTCTTTGGCGAGAAAGACGGGCATGGCTGCGCGAAGAGACGGCAGCAGCACCACGATATCTTTCAATTATGTCATGGAATAATCTGCGATACCCTTTCCGGATTATTTCAGGGTGCCGGCTCAGCTCGCGGAACAGAATTGGCACGAGATACTGTACATCGACGTTGTTGACCGCATTCTGGATCAGTATTGAGCTGTGATCACGCTGCTGGAGACTCGACTCGCTGTTCGACCACAGACACGTATACCGTGTATCGCGAAGTGGTAGTGCCATCGCTACATTCCCCTGTAGTTTCAAAAATGATGGACCACCTCGTGGTGCAAACTTCATGTCCATGAAAGTAAGAACTGTGGCAAACAAATAGTTGAGCTGGACCGCGCTTGAGCGGAAAGATCTGAGATCATACACGTCGTCGAGAATCTCATTTGTATGACGCCTGCGAAAGGTTACGCTTTGGACGCGGGTGCTTTTCATCCCGCAGCACACCCCATCCAACTCTTTTCCTACTACCATATCGCCGCACCACTTGCAGTTAGTTATACGTAGCGTCCAGTCCTCAAACGGACACTTTCTGACGCTATGATCACGGTCGCCGCACCGGGAACACCGCCTGCCCGTGTTAGAGGGTGTTTCAAATAAAACACCCCTTCTTGAAGCAGGAAGACGCTTAGCTTTCTCTGCCTCTGTATCCCAGGCGTAGTAAGCCTGAAATAAACCACGCTTCATACGAGCAACCGGAGACATGTAAACTCTATCACGGCGATCCCTTGTTTCCTCGGGGTGCATTCTTACATCAGAGACATCAAAAACTGGGCCGGACGGAACATGATCACCCTGCCCGGCAACGCTCCCCTGGTCGGGTTCAGGAACTGGTCTTTGTTTTCTCGGACGACCTGCATCACTCCTCGCTCCACCTGCATTTGCCCTTGCCCCACCAGTACCCGGTCCTGCCCCACCGCTGTTCGGACGAGGACCTCCACTATTTTCACGTGGACCTCCTCTTACCATATTTTTGGTTGAGCTGTCGTTGGTCTCCCACGGTGAGCAGACCGGAGGCTCGAATCGGGGTTTATATAGACAGCCCGAATTACCCAAACCTTACCAAACAGTACTGAAATGAAATATTTTTATTAAAAAGTTGCTCCTACGGTACCAAAATAGACAATTCTTCTCCATACCATCGACAGTACTGTGGCCAAACAGAATTTATGTGGTCCAAATTTGTGCACACACTACACTGTCATGCTGTACAAAATTTCACCCCAAAAAATTCGTAGGCCGGAAATGTTTGGGCCGTTTACATTAAATGCATTAAATGTAAACCATTTGCATTTTATGTAATGCTCAAACATTTCAAATTTGAAATATACGTTTGGCTGAAGGTCCGGAGTTATCACACTGACCCAGGTCCGTGGCCAAAAAATTCACTTGCCGGTCGTGACGGACGCTCCTGTAGGGGCCGTGCAGGCAGTGGAGGAGGTGGTCACCATGGACGTCCCGTGCGTGAGGGCAATTTGCTCTTGGGCATGGTTTGCTACGAGCAAACAGCGGGACTTGGCAGTGATATCGGAGCCACTGCGAAAATTGCCGGGCCTCGATGTGCGTTTGTAGTCCGGGGCATGGCGCACAGTATACTCACTCTTTGGAGCCCTCAAGCCCTGTATGGAAGCCCTGTAGGGGAGCATGCGTCCGCAGTCGTGTAAGAGCAGTTGACGGTTGACCCTGTCATAGGCCTTGAGCATATCAAAGGCAGTGAGCCAGCGGTCCCCTTGTCTTATGGCTGCTTCCGTGGCTGTGAGAGCGGGGAGGGGGGCTATTCTTCTTTGGAAGCCAAATTGCATTGGGTGGAGGTCTGTGAGGTCGGCTAGGAAAGAGGCGAGACCTTCGATGGCTTTCTGGCAGTGCGATAAGAGGCGAATTGGGCGGTAATTCGCTGGTTGTTGGTCCCCGCGTTTGTGGACCGGGATCAGGGTGCCTGTGGGCCAGTCCTGGGGGTAGTGGAGTGTTCGGCCTATTGTCGTCCACCATGTGTACAGCAGAGTGGCGAAGAGAACGGCCTCTGTCTTCATCATCTCATTGTGTATCCCATCATTGCCAACTGCTTTACCCCGTGGCGCGGTGCAAATGTAGTTGAGGATATGTTGTTCAAGCGTCGGTAGGGGAGTGAAGCTCCCTATTTGTATCGGGGGTTGTTCCTGATAATGGGCGGTACCCATGTAGGTAGTGAAGTCACGTGGGGAGAGCTGACGTCCGTTGCGTTGTTGGTCCGCTTTCCTCCTGGCGGTCTGCCGTCGATCAGTTGCTACTGCCATTGCAAATTGTTCGTTGGGGAGGTCTGTGAGGCGGAGCAGGGTTCGCTTTTGGAACCATCGTTTGTATCTTCGGAGTTGTTGTAGGACGACGGCCTGGAGTCTTTTGAACTCGAGGTAACCCGCATAATGCAGTACGTTTTGCTTTCTTATATACCTTGTTGCGTTTGGTTGCTACCGCATCCAATGAGTGGGTCCAGAACGGTTTGAATCGGCGCGGTCGGCGGTTTGCGATCTCTTGCCATGGTTCAGTGATGGCTCGTGTGACACGATCGTACATGGCAGGGGCGGTTATCGCAGTGCAGTTAGAGAGCGCGTCTATAAGTGGTGGCAGGGAGCGTTTGTAGGTTTCCGCTGCTTCCTGCTGGATCGTAGGGGTGGTGAGCATTGATTCCGTTATCCTCGTGGGGGTCGTCTTAGTGTTGGTCAGGAGGGTGCGGGTGGACGTCGCTATTACAGGTTGGTGATGTGAGCAGCTGGTCAAGCTGTCTGTGTGGGTAGTGCAGTGTAGGTGGTCGGCGGAAATGAAGATATCTGGGTTGCTTGAGCCTGGTGTCCCTCGTGGATGGAATGAGGGTTGAGTAGACGCGAATATCTTGAATCGTGTGTCCTGGACTGCTCTCACAAGTGAGCGTCCCCTTGGGTTGGCTGTTGCCAAATCGGTAGCCCTACAGCCACCGAGCGTCAAGAGTTAAGAAATGTTTAAGAGCCAAGCGCAGCACAGTCTACGCGTGCAATCGTTTCGCATTGGTCAGAAAAAATTAAAATTCGCTAATTTATGAAAATTCAACAGCCAATGAGAACTAAGCTTTGCTGTTGATGATGATGATGATGCTGATGCTGAATTTTTTGATTGGCTCTCATTTTGTGGATTTTTTGACAGTTTCTTCGGAGGTCTTACTCCAAAAGGGCTAAAAGTTGGCGGGACTTGCGTGGGCAGAATACAGAATGTGCGATTTTGGGTATTTTCTCCTACATTTACTTTACACTGTAATATGCCTTATTTGGCGCGCATCCTGCGATTTTGCCTACTTTTTTAGGATTTTCCCTAATACAGTCCTCCTACTACCACCTCTAAAACTAATGTGTGTGTGTAATCTTTACGGGATGTGGAAAGAGCATGTGGGAGAACATGCCGAGGGGGATTACAGAGAAATTAACATGCATAGGGGGATGAGAGAGAAACTAATCGGAAATGCATCTGGTAAGAACTTGACGAGCTTGTAACCCATGCAAGCAGAACACAAAGCGCGTGATTAGGAGGTTGCAGCTCCCAATGGGGAGTAGTGCCTCGACGGGCAGCAGCGAACGTAGAAAGGCGCCGGAAGAAAGTCGCACCGTCGGCCCCAAGGGCACCGAACACATCAATACCAACAGGAAGAAGCCGTATATCGTTCGTGTGGCAGACTAGACCGTAGTGCGTGTGTTTCGCACGTTCAGCCATTGAGGCAGCTGCGCCGCCAGATAGGGCACACTGGGAAACGCGAGAAGTGACCTGTGGATGGGCCACTGTGACATCCAAAGCAATATCCTTCGGGTCGAGGCCATATGCAGCAGGGATATAAAGATCTATGCGAAGGGCGGACGAGGAAGAGGACGAAGGGGGAAGGGGAGGAAGCAGATGTTCAAGAGAGGCAGAAATTCCAAGCTCCTTACAGTAGCGATGGAGAGCGTTACGCAAGACATTGTGGCGACGAGTCTGCCCATCGTTGTACTTACAGGTGAGGGCATGTTTGCCCAGGGGATCGAGCACGGGGCGATGTCGTTGGAACGGCGAGCACATACCGGACATCGATCATGACCAGAGAAAATCGCGCGGCCGAGGCGTAGAGATACAGCGACTATCCAAGCTTGCGAGGACAGATAGGTGCCGCGGTGAGGGTGCGGTAAAGTAGAGAAAGCTGAACAGGCGGACGACTCACGGACAGATAGGAGGCGAGATCTGTCGCGGTCAGAGGATGATCGGAAGATCCGATCAAACGTCGAACTGTGAAGCTCAGACGAGATAGCAGACTGGAGCCGTTCGTCGGGGACCGGCGTTTGACACCTCTGAAACAGGGAAGTGGGCGACAGGGAAGCCGAAAGATCTGGATAACGGGTAGATAATAAAGAAATCGCGGCCCGAGGCACTTCCTCCAGGTGTAGGTCTCCCGAGAAGGAGAGCAGATCTGAGAAACGGCGGAAAACATCAATCATCGAAGCCGCATAAGCGGACTCAGGGATTGACGAAGCGAGAAGAATGCCGAGGCCCCGTAGGAAATAGGAAGGCAGGCTTGCTCCCATTCGGAGTCGGTGCAAGGACCATGAATCTGTGCGAAAGCCTCCCGCTGCTTCCGGTCGAAGCTGACGGCCAAAGCCGTAGATTGGTGGGGGAGAGAGTCCGCAGCAGATAAACAACCTTACAGGCGCTCGCACAGAAACGGTGCAAGTGGTAGGCCATCTGGGCGTCATCGAAGGACTGAAGACAGGAAAAGATGCGATCTACTGCAGCTTGACGGGTGTAAATGCGGCGCTGACGAAGGTATCGGAACCAATGGGAGAGCCGAGAACGGTAAAGCCATCGGGCGTGGAGAAGGGGCAGGGAAGAGTGAGGGGAGAGGATTATAGGAGAGGCCGTATACGTGAGTTTTGGTCATATTCAGTGCGAACCCGATGGCTGGTCCCTGACTCTGGAAGAATTGCAAAGCCTCGAGGGCCTGCGAGCGGGGAACGACCAAGTTCCCATCGTCTGCATACCAAGCGTTGAGCGGGGGCCGGAATCGCTCCTGGAACTTGAGAACGAGAGGATGGAGAGCGAGAGCGAAAAGCAGAGCCCCCAAAGGATCCCCCTGTTGAGTGCCATCGGCGCTTAGTATGGAGAATGAACCGAATGAGAGAAAAGAGGTATCCCCATAACAGTAGTGAACCCATCGCGCGATGCCAGGTGCAAAGTCCAGAACGGCATCAAGAATGCGTTGTCGACAAATGCTGTTGAAAGCATTGTGGGCATCGACTTGGATCAATACGTGGTCCTGGAACTTGGTGTTTTGCGTCAGGCGACGGACGGCATGAACAATGGCCTCAGCCCCGCTTTTAACGCCCACGCCGAGTTGATGAGGCAAGAGATAGGAAGCTGCAGTCGAGCAAGCCTTGTGAGCGAGGAGGCGGGCAATAAGTCGGCGGAGGAGGAGACCAACAGCTATAGGGCGAAGTCCACCGTTGGGCTTGTGGAGGGCTGTGAGCCGGCCCCACAGAAGTAGGCCCTGCACGAGTCCGGTAGTTCGCCGTTGGAACACATGTTAACAAACTTGGTCAGCACATAAAGACAGTCACGGGCGGGATGCACTCCCCCCGCAGGTCGAAGCAACATACGGAGAAAGAGCGGGGAAAGGCCATCAGATCCAGGGGCGGTGGACGGGTCGAGGCTATGGATGGCTCTACGAACATCCGAAACGGAAAACTTGACGGCAGGGGGAAGACGAGAGTTAGGGAGGGGCTGAACGGGGGACGTGGGCGTGGGGTGAAGGGATTTGAGTCTGCGGAGATGTCTTCCGAGGGCACAACAGGTGGGGTATCGTGCAGTAAGGCTGCTGTGGCGCGGAAGGACTGCCACGGTGCAGTAAGCGGCGGCTGCGCTGGAGGGTAGATGGGGAATGAGAGGCGTCGGCATGGGTAGCAGGGGGTGGGAGGCCCCGAAAAGGGAGAGGGCTTCAATGAAGAGGTCATCGAAAAGACCGGAAGATGCGAGACGAATGCGGTCGGCAAGATTGGAGCAGATTTCAGAGCGGCTCGAGCGATGGAAGCGAGGATGATTGCGTCGAAATACGAGTTTGGGGAGGGCGACAAGTTCGAGAAGGGCACGATGACGATGTGCATCAGACGGAGCAGCGATGACACGGCTCAGGAGGCAAAATAGAGGTCGTAGGCCGCTGCTTGAACTGGGCGAGGGATGTACGGAAGAACGGGTATCGAAGCCCTGAAAAGAGCAGGGAAAGTAAGGGCAGTAGGAGGGACAGAAGCAATCCTACTGGTCATTATCGGTCATTGATTCCGGAACTGGGACGTATTCGAGGACAGAGAACCGACCGTCAACCTGCGGGGGAACGGGGGAGCTAGGAGCAGAAGAGGTCGCGGGCCCAGGGCCGCGACGTGCAACCAGGGTAAAACCGTCCGTATCGGTCACATCTGGACGGGCGCGACGGCGCTTAGAGTGGACAGCGGGAACCGAAGGGGTGCGAGGGGAGGCATGTCCCGGGCAAAGGTGGGATCGGCAGAAAGAGTCTGGTAAGCTGCGGACTCCATTTCGCGGAGGGATTGGGCAAAAGCAGGAGCCGGATACCACAAGCAGGACGGAGATTCCAGGCGTTCGATTTCTTGTCGAAGGCCAGGAAGGACGCCGCGGAGCTGGGCAGGAGACAGGTCTGAAGAGATGTCCATGATTTCGGAAAACACGAGTTCGGGAGGGTCGTAGTTGTCCGATGTCTTCGCCAAGTTTCGGAAGGCGGTATAGGCGGGAGGCAAAGACGCCAAATCCCGCTCGGCAGCGCACACCATGAAGATATGAGGGGAAGAGGAGCGAATAATGGAACAGGAGCCCGGAAAACCACCTTGTGTGATGGCTCGGCGGAAAGCGGACGGATCGTACAGGAAAGTCCGGAGGAGACGTGACGACGACAACTCGCTTGGTGTTGCCGCCAAAAAGCCCTCGAGTAGCTCGGCGGACGCGGCCCGCAAACTTGGTGGAGATGCGAACAGCTGAAAGGTCACCCTGATGGGTGAGGCCTTGGCGGCCCAGGAAAGGGAGACGGCGGAGGGGTTT
The DNA here is from genome assembly GCA_002205965.3 of Kappaphycus alvarezii. NCBI lineage: Eukaryota > Rhodophyta > Florideophyceae > Gigartinales > Solieriaceae > Kappaphycus > Kappaphycus alvarezii. The sequence continues at coordinate 117,119 of NADL03000166.1, forward strand.
TGGGGCTGTTGGGGGCATGGGCCGCGCGTAGGTAGGATTGTGCGGGAGGCTGAGGAGCAGGATTGGGAGATTGGTCCGGTTCAGTGGCTGGAGAAGTCGGCGGGAAGGGGCCGCAAGAGAGGTCAAGATCTGCAGGACGGAACGAAACTGAGGGTTGTTTTGCAGAGAAGGGGCCAGAGCGGTCGCCACGGGGGAGTTCTGAACGGCAGAACAGAATGCAGCTGTGGCTGCAGGGTCGGAGAGATTGACGACTCCATCAAAGATGGAGACGCATTTGACCAGATAGTCCATCGACGCATGGGTTAGGGAAACAACGGTGTCGGAATATCCAGAAGAAGGTCGGGAAGGCATAGTGGCAGAAACTGTGGGGTCGGGAGATCACGGGAAAGAAAATAGCCAATAAAAAGATCACGATAGACTTAAAATCAAGAAGTAGCCAATAAGAGGGCGCTGTGGAAAAACGAATCTGGCGAAGATCGGGAGAATCGAAGAAGAAAAAAGAAAAAAAAACCAGGAGAAGAGGGAAGATGAGGGCGAAAGCACCGCCGACGCGCGACAGAGCGCAACCCGAACAGGACCGCGGGAGCGGGCGCGAACGTCGGACGAGGGAGGGCGAGGTGTAGGTGGAGGAGGGAGCTTAAGCGAAGAAATAAAAAGACAAGTCAGCTAAAGACGTGTTGGATATGGGAAGTATTCGTACAAAAGATATTCTCAAAACTAATACATCACTTAATCATTATTATAAGGAGAACACTGCACAGTAGAATGTTAAAAACTGGAATTTCAAGCTGCGTACAAGGTCATGAATGGCACCATTGTAATGAAAATCATATTATACCGATAGTACCTGCGAAGGAGAAGGACGAGTAGCCTCACTGATTGTATCGTGCATTTTATAAGAGGTCTGTCATCATAGTGACTAGGAGATGGTCATAGTGGCATGTTGATGGTGGTCTGTCCGATGTGATATTATCTATGAGTCTGGTTTTTTTATGATGGAGGGACCTTCCAAATGTAATGCTCGAGGCCTTTAGGTCTAATCGGGCAGATAACTTGTGCGCGAATAATTTTGTGCAAGAAGATGGAACCGCGGGAAGGGCTTGATAACACCAGATTCGATACACGAGCAACAAGTACCAGCGGCAACGATTTCTGCTGTCCAAAGTGCTGCTTTGGGATATCTATCGTCCATCTTCTCTTGGGGTTAACATGTGTTATACGTGCTAAGTTCTCTACCGGGAATTAATCCCGTGTAGGACGTATCAAATTAATAGGGGGTAAAGGGAGTTTCTTTATTGAGATGCATAGATAGTCTGGAACCCGTTTGGAGTTTTAAACCTGAATTTCATATTAAATACATGTACAGATGGTCGAAGAAACGTACAATTCATTGCTGTCGAATGCTAGTACCAGCAACAGTCTACGGAAAAGTCGATGGGATGCCAGCCAGCAGACAAGCAGCGTTAGAAGTTACTGCGAACGCCGAGTGTTGCTGTAGAAGAATGCTTCAAACCTTCGAAAACCGTTCCATTGAGCGTTTGGCGCTGGTCCTTTCAAGCTCTGTGACCACCGAAAACGCCTTTGGATGCCATCCGTCAAGAGTAGAGATTGGAACAAGAACATGCCTGTTTCTCTCCCGTAATTCCACAAGAAAGCCTTCGTGCTTCCCCCGCTTTTCCACGCTTGCTGCATTGAAACTGTTCATCGGGTTGAAAGTCCGGACTCTGGAATGGAAGGGAGTGAGTGGATTGACAAATTAATATGATGCTTTACCTTTAATGAATAATTTTCTGTACGTGGAGCAACTTTCAATTTGACATTGGAAAAATTGGGGGAAATTTGGACTGTTTTTAATCCATGAAAAACGAGGTCAGCTGTTCCCTGAGGGGTGTCGTGATATGGGTAAAAGCTTACAATGTAAAGAATTGGCGGGAAGCCGACAAAAAAATTAGAAAAGATGGGGTGTTTTAATGATTGAAAATAGGTTAGCCTATCTGACAGTGCAGACTCGATTTTCCTACTGTAATTTTGTAAGATGCATGAGTTCGAATTCAGTCTAACCAACAGCGACCACGTACACCCTCCGTAGATCTCAGAATGGTAGTGAAAGGGTAATGCAGCTCCCCAAGGATTTTTAATGAGAAAAACAGTATCCTTCACTTTCAAGATCTCCGACCTTACCTTTGTCAGTCCACCATTTATCACCCCCATTAAGGTGTTGTCATGCCGTTTTTTGTTGACTAGGATTTCCTCAGAAAATTTAGGATAGATCGAAAGACTCTTCCAAAAGTGGAGAAAGCAAACTTTTTCCCTTTTTCAATCCATTGGCTCCCTTTGACATGAAATCACGTACCTCTATCCAGCTAATGTATCGAAATACAGCTTGAAATACGAAAGTGATGTAGCATAATTCATTCATCGCGAATCTCTTGGAATTAAGCTCATCAGCATCCTAATCTCGATCCAGGAACCTTCTGGGCAGTTGCGTTCCATCCCCACGCAAAGACAGGCTGTGGTAGCATATTTTACGGCTATTTTGCATCAGCTTTGTGGGATTGTTCTGCCTGACACTGCTCCTACTTCAGACCCTTCAATACACAGCACTACCTTCCCCTGAATGGTAGGTCTGATTTGTTGATTATATATGTAGAATCAACTAAATGTTCTGAATCTCTAATCCACAAAGCATCCTAAATCCCTCCCTTGCAGATTATCGATCGAATGTATATGTGCTGCTGAGCGATGGAACAGGGTATGTGGCAATTAGGGTAATAAAGAAATGTGGAAGGGTTGAAGAAGTTTGAGTTTGCTAAAGCGATCATTTCTACAAATTCCTGTTAGCAGCCTAACTTCCACACTTGCTTTGCTGGCGTCCAATGAGTCCCCCTGATTTGTTTGGCTGTGATTTTTCTCTTGTGCATTCACTTCCCAACGGTCGTGGGCGACCACTGACAAGCTACCAGTTGTCCATCTGTGGTCGAGGCTTGTCCTTCGACCTGCGTGTGGTTGAGGCTTCCGCATCGACATGCGCTGGTCAACATGGTCTAGTGTGCGGCGGATAGTCGGTAGTACCTCTGCGCTCACAAAGTAGAACGACCAGCTGGACCTTTTTAGTAGTCTAAAAAGCCAAGCTATCGGCCGTGAAAGTAAATTGAACACACCAGCTCTCCTGTATCTCTCATCCACTCGGCCTGATCAGACTCAACCCCCGTCAGGTTATGGGCCCAGATCATTCCGTGCTCTGATGACTTCACTCCTCTGCTCCTCCCTTCTCGTCATCCATCGTCGTCCTTTGCGGTCTTTCTCCCTCGTCGCCCCTCATGGCCGACTCGGCCAAAACGCACATCCATACTCTCCACGAAAAGAGTCAAAAGCACCTGTGGCGCATTATCGTCCTAGCGCTCAGCAGCGCCAAGGGAATTCGCTCTACCGTCAGGACCTCTGCTATTTGGGCCGGCTCAGCCGCCTCCGCTGCCGCGACAAGTGAAGAGACCTCTGAGGGCACCGTCGCATCTACTGACGACGCGCCTTCTAGAGACCGTAGAGACAAAGCTGAGCAAGCTATCAACATCATCGTATCCGCTCTCGGTGATCATGTTCTCCTTGTGGTCCGTTCTGTTGTTGGGAAACCGCCCCTGATGTTGGCCAAGTTTGACGAGCGATATGATTTGAAATCGACCGCCGCCAAGGTTGCCAAAATAGGCGGCCTCCTTTCTCTGAGGTACATGTCCATTCAAGACGTGTCCAAACACGTGGAAAGCCTGCCAAGTCTGGTTGAACAGCTGGCCAACGAGGGTGCCCCTCGAGACATTGCGTTAGCAGTCGGAATCATCGAGACTTCCGTATACGTCGACATGTTGATACCGGTCTCTGCGTCTATCAAGATGCTGGAGAACGAGGACCTCAACTCGGAAGACGTCAGCGCCCGTTTCATTCAGGTGGTGAAATCGATAAGGTCGACGAATGGTTTATCTGTACGCGCTGTCTCCGCGAAGACTGCCTGCGGGATCTGAGACCGGACCACTCACCCGATTGACCGCTGCTTCCTCAACTCGCTGAAACCCAATAACTACGCTGTAAGCCACGTGCCAGACGCGCGCAACGCTGTTATACACAGCAAGACCAAGCTGGTTCCATATGAGAAAGTGTTCCGATCTGGCGCGACTGCGTCCATTTGGTTATCAAGTGCTGTGCCGCCCTCCGATCGAGAAGCTGGCCACGTTCGGACTTCGTTTGCACCGCGGTTTCTGCCTGCTTCATGAGGGTGGCGGGCTGCACCGCGTGCTGATGTCCGATTTGGCCGTGCATACCAACCATGTACGCTTCAGTGAGTCGGTGTTTCTCGGCCTGGATGGCCTGCAAGGTGCCAAATTGTACTTAGATACGGATAATGACAGCCATGCGTCGCTATCAGCATCGCCGGACTCCACCAAGGACGGCCTCGACCCCACGGAGGACGCTAATTTGACGTCGGACTCGCACAAAATCGCCTCAGCGGCAGGGGGTGATGCCGTCGACGACGCGCAGTCAAATTTGATCAACCGAGATGCCCTCACCTACGTCCTTGCGAGGCCAAGCTCGTTCGGAGCAGAATCCACCGACAGCGACCAAGAGAACTCATAAGTCCAAGTGGATCGCGATAGGCAAGACGAAGAGGGCTATGGACAAGCTAGACCAAGTGAATGGAACTCGCTGCGGCAGCAGAGCCGCGTTTACTACTCAAAGATGGCGTTTCCGGACGCAATCTCAACTGAGGACACGCCCAAGATGGCCGCCGCGCTGCGCAGTCCCGAACGTGCCTTGTGGACTCACTTGGCGACGAGACGTTCTGAATTCTGTCGGCCAACAGGACTTAGAATTTCTGTAAGGCACCTCCCAATGTGCACCGGCTGCCCTCTGTAGTCATCCTTCGGCTTAAGCGGCTTAAGAGAAACTCGTCGGGACGGCCTGCACGGTTCAAGGCCCGGTGCGTCGCCAGCGGCAACTTCCAGACAGACTTTGACAACTACGCCGAGCTGTACGCCTGTAGCGTGCACCGAGCTCGTGCTTGTGCTTATGTACATTGCGGTCGCGAAAGATTGAGTGATGCACCAGGTGGACGTCAAATGTGCGTTCTTACACTCCACGTTGCGCAGCAAGGACCGGGTCTGGATACTGCTCCCGAAGATCGCTGGGGTCAAGTCCGCTGATGGTCGAGTAGTCCAGTTGGACTAGTCTCTTTATTGTCTGCGTCAAGCGCCCAAGCTGTTGTATGACCACTTCGCTACCCAGGCTGACCATGTTGGCTTCGCGCGCTCCGAGTCTACCGACTGTCTCTTCCTATCGCGCTCGTCCGATCCGGTCTACATCGTCGTCTAAGTGGACGACTTGCTGCTGTTCGGCTCTTCTACTGCTGCTCTAAAGGACAATCAGACCCCCAGGAAAATCTTCCCTGTGACCGGCTTGGGGCGCTGCTCGCTGTTCCGCGGAACCAAGATGGAGTACTGTCCTAATGGTCTGTTCTTGTCTCAGAAATCCTCCGTGGGGAAGGTGCTACTGTCAGAATGTATGGTTGGCTGTAAGTCCGTCAGGTCGCCGCTCCCGCTCGCGCATCCGCTGTATGAGAAGAAACAGCCACTCAGCGAGCAGCAGATCGTGTAGATGCAGATTGTTCCCTATCGGTCCATCTTGGGTTCGCTACTGTACTTGTCCACTCGGACTTGTCCTGAAATCGCCACCACTGTGTCCATTCTGGCGAAGTACCAGGCCTACCCTGCGCTGGCCCACTCATGACGATGAAGCATCTGCTCTGCTACCTGGACGGCACGGCCCATTATGGACTCTGGCTACCGTCTACACATGGTACAATGGATGTCCAAGCTTGACCTGATGCGGACTGGGCTCGCGATCATACGCAGCGTCGCTCGCGCTCCGGCCTACTGATCTGTATCAACCGGGTTCCGATCATCTGGCCATCCAAGCTCCAGACGGCCACGGTTGAGTCGACTACAGAAGCTGAGTTCTCTGCTCTGGTGGTCTGCGTTTGTGAGGTCAAGTGGCTGAATTCCGTTTTGATGGAGCTCAGGGTGCGCCTCAACGCCCCTACTGATTTCCATCAGGACAACCTCGGTACTATTGCGTGGACCACTAAGGTCAAGGGTCTGCGCAACTTGGAGCACGTGGAAACTAAGCACCACTTTGTCCGAGAGATGGTCTAGGACAAGACCGTCGTGGTGCGCTATACAGCATCCAACGATAACAAGGCTGATGCGCTGACAAAAGCGGTGATCGGCGAGCCCTTCGAGAAGCACAGGACTGCGCTTGGTGTTTTTTCTTCATAGTCTATAGTCCAAGCCTCGAGGATGCGTGTCAGCAGCGTAATTTGTACGCTTGCTTTGCTGCAGTCCGATGGGTCTCCCTGATTTTTTGGCTGGGATTTATTCTCCTGTGCATTCACTTCCCAACGGACGTGGGCGACCGCTGACAAGCCACCACTTGTATATCTATGGTCTAGGCTTGTCCTTCGATCTGCGTGTGGTTGAGGCTTCCGCATCGACATGCACCAGTAAACGTGGTCTAGTGTGTGGCGGATAGTCGCTAAAACCTCTGCGCACACAAATTAGAACGACCAGCTGGACCTCTACAGTATTCTATATATGCCCTGCTATTGACCGTGAAAGTAAATTGAGCACACCAGCTCTCCTGTAGATCTCTTCTATTTGGCTTGATCGGACTCAATCTCCGTCAATTCCATTTCCCTTAATCCCTAGATCAGTAAATGACTCTCTTTTTTTAAATCTTGTCGTCCTACATTCTCTTTCAACCAGAAAAAGTATCCTACTGCTGTTCGATGATGTGTAAGTTTGAGAGTAGAAAGCATGAGATAATATATTTTTTGATATCAGGGAAATGCGGTAAATCTAATAAAGGTTAATCGCGGATGAGGCTCTTTGAAATTTAGATGCATTTTGAGTTGTATCCGGCTGCGTTGAGTTCGTTGAGTCGTCCGTTTGTAGTGAATTTTTTAGAAGAACAGAGACGGATATAGACTGAAGGTGAGACTTGAAAGCAGTTTAAAATTCAAATGGTTGCTGTATAACAATTCCGAAGGTATTGTAAGTAGCACTTTCAGAGAATTTAATCGGAACGAGTGACTCAATCTGAAAACATAAAAGAATGGTTTATATCCATGTAGCATAGAGTAAGAAAGCATCTTTTAGTTCGTAAAGCAGTGATGGAATATCTTTGTGTGCAACTCACAAAAATTGGCCAAACTTTTGGTCAAGAAAATGTACAGAAGAGCAAAGTGAAATTAAAACGGATCATAGTCTCGGCAAAGTGGTTACTGAGGAGTTGAGTCTTTGTAGGTCTAAGTTTTTTGCGTAAAGTAGGTAGCTTTGTGAAATACCAGGTCGTCCCACGGAATAATATAACACACAGTACAGGTGGATTACTAGAGATTTTGGCTTTTGCTGATTATGACGCTTCGTCACTCTCAACAGAAATTCCATATTCATGGCGCGTGTACTGAGGGGTTTTTATTGCGGGAGGGCTCGCAGTAATAACTACCATTGTAAGTAATACGTGGTATGGTGTTATTTCAGGGTACAAATGGAGTTCACTTTCCGGCGGGGTTCTGCCACTCGTCTTCTGGTTCCTCTTTTCCTATTTCATTAGAAAACAGTACGCGCCACCAAAGCTTTAAGATATATGAGTAATTTGGAGGATAATCCAGGCCTTAACTGTTGTATATCACTTCACAGACCTTACAGCTTTACACGAATTCACGGCATATACTGTACTGTAGATTCAAACCACTGGTAACCTGGCAGCCAGGGCTACTAGGCACTTTGCTGTCATTACACTTTCCTTACAGTTCTGAACACAGCGTTTGACCCCATTGGTACACTTGGAATAGTTACGGGCGAGGTGGACACTGGGATATTATATCATTGCTTTACCAATCAAAAGTCGCCTTGCTATCCCATGCCATCTGGACCAATGTACTTCTTACATCTTGTCAGAGTATGTCACTCTTGCCGACTACAATTCTGAAAGCGCTACTTACGATACCGTCAGGGCTGTTTTACGGGAATACCTTTGAATTCGCTACTGTTAAACTGCATTTTCCTTTAGTTTGTAGCTACCTTCAGTTCTATATAAACCCTGGTTTGGAGCGGCCGGCTTTACCCAGCCAGCCTCAACAAAAGTTTCAACCACAGTTCTACCTTGATCTGCTCGTGTGCGCTTAACACCCCACATCGTAGTAGCATTGCAAGTAAGTTTTGCCTTATTGTGCGTTTTTCCAATCCGCCAGTTGGGATAAAATCTCTACTAGATTTATCTCAGCTGCCCGATTGCATACAGAGACTAGCATTGTGTTTTTCACTCTGACCCTTACGCGGTAACCCACAGTGTCGTACAACCGGAAGTCGAAGGGCCGCCCTTCATCGCCGTCAGAGTACGACTCAGAAGACCTCGTCGACTTTCGTTCCCCGCTCACCTCGCCAATAGTACCGATTGGCGAGGAAGAAGATCCCAAGACCCCTTCCTCCGTCGACTCCGAGAACCCCCATCGCCTTACTCAGCCCCGAGGAGCCCAAGACACCGACGCCGAGTTGCCAAGATCTTGTCTTATTCCGAGCAATGTCAGTGGCATCTCCCCTTGCTACGGTCGAAGAGCCTCGCACCCCTTTTCGCTCGTTCACCCTACCCACATCGACCAGTCTTCAATGCTTACCCCCAGTCCCGAGGAAGCCGTCGCGTCCGACCGTCTCGAACCCGTCAAGGCCACCGACAAGTTCAAGGACTCCTCCGAGAAGGATTTAAGTGCTGCCGGACGCCACCTCGGTGTCGATCCAAAGGGTGGTAAACCATCAAATCCGGAAGGCTAATCCCTCGAAAAGGCCGCGAATGAACAAGAATCCGAGGTTCTCCCCGTTTCATTGTCGTCATTGTCAAGTCACTTGCTCCGGTCGCGTCCAGTACTTCGAGCGCCTCCGTTCCCGTCGTCACCTCCGCCGTACAAGCAAGAAGGAGTACAAGTACAGGGACTGCCGAATTGAGTTGTTCAGTGAACAAGATCTTGTCCGCCATCAGAACGGGGCTCAGCATCGACTCACAGTCAGGGGTCACAATTAGTATATTTATTTTCCATTAAAATTGCTTTTTTTGAGTAACAAAAAGGAAAATAGAGCAATAAGTTCATTTCTCAATCGACTTCGTTTGTGTGTTGTGTTCACCCTTCCGCTGTGATTGCAAGCTTTCCTCTGCTGCCCCCAGATCCTTGTAGTAGGACTTAAAATTGTAAGTCCGTATCGCCATCAGGACCTAGACAGGACAACCACCGCAAAGCAAGAATCGGAAGAAGGGCTACTATAACGCACCCGACGTGACTGACGTCAACCCTTACGTCAGAGAAGGAACTTTTTGTAAGTGCTCCTGGCGGATTTGAACCCGCGACCACTTCATCAAGAGCTGCTTACACTTAACCACTAGGTCACCAGGACCGAAATTTGAAGGTGCAAGGAGAGCCAATCAGGTTATAAATCACAATTTTTTCAAAAATCACGTCGACAGGAGTTATCCGCAATCGGATTTATAGGCGCATTAGTAGCACAATCTGGTCGTCGAGTGCACAATCTATTGAATCGCGTATGTCGCTGCACGTGGCCGACGTGGACCACCCGGTTAGCACTTAATTAGCAGTATAGTCGGATCCTGCAGCAGACACCCATTCTACTGATGCCATAAAGTTAACCCATGTCACCAGTAGATACTGAACGCATTAAACTTCTTCTTCTTCTTCTTCTTTGGCATTTTGCTGGAGGCTTCGCCTCGTGGGTAGTTAGTCCAAGAACCATCTAGGAAACTCTCTGTTACTTCAAGTGTTACAAAAATCGTGTACACGTATAGCCACGTGTGCACGTGTAAAGTCGGAAACTTCTCCCAGATATCAGGACAAACACTGTTACAGTCTTTGTGAACCTAATCCCTATGGATCAGCCGCAAGTCACCCTAGAGTCCCTTACGCAAATGGTGCTTCAGTTGCAGCAGAATCTTGAGCACGCCAATAACCAAATTGCGGCACACAGATCAGAGCTTTCTATTGCAGCGCAAAAGGTATCCTCCTTAGAATCTGAACTCGTAAACGCCCGAAACCAGGCCAGCTCGTCAAGTAATGCCCTAGTGACCAGTCAGGCTAGCCCAAAGAAAAACAAGCCAACTACATTCACTGGGAAAGGATCAATTGCTAGCTGGTGCGTTCAAATGGACAACTACCTCGGGGGAAATGATGGCAATGGACCCCTACACATAGCACTCAGCTACTTGGCTGGAAATGCCCATGAATGGTGGATGGTCCACTTCAAGACAGAAGAAGGGAAAGGAATAAATTCCTGGCAGTCCCTGAAGGTTGCTTTGATCCAGCGTTTTGAAACGCTGAACAAAGAGAAGATCGCTCGAGACAAACTCGCCCGCTGGAAACAAGTCAAAGATGTTCCTACCTTCAACGAAGACTTCAACAAAATTATACTCGACATCCCCGATATTGGAGTTAAAGACCAGATAGATCGTTACTCTCGCGGTTTGAAGCCCTATATCTGGAAGGCGTTGTGCACCAAAGAATACGTCAACCTCTCCGATCTAATGAAGGATGCTGAGCGAGTAGAGTCGGCCTATCGGCGTTCTGGACCCGGTAACCTACCAAAGTCTTCTGGAGGAAGGAATGGAAATGGAAGCTCTTTTGCTGGAACCAGCAGTCCTGTACCAATGGAAGTTGGGAACGTAGAAGTGATATCTGGGCAAAAATGAAACACTCCCAATTTACAGAAGCTTGACAAAGAAGAATGTGAAAGATGTATGCGCGAAGGTCTCTGTCTCAGGTGCAGACAGAAAGGACACATGGCCAAGAACTGCCCAAAAGCCCGGAGGAACTGATTGAAGGTCCCCAGTCAGTTCCAGTCATTGAAGAACCATTAGACAACCTTGTGTTAGACAAAGAAACTCGGGAGTTATCATTGAATCAAACAAAAAGGTCCATTGTGTCCACCATCAGATCGAATGCAACGTTCATTGAAACATTCTCCCCTGCATTCGAGAGAAATCACAAGGGCCTTCTCATTGTCAAGGGTACAATTGCTGGTGGACCAGCAAAAATCCTCATAGACCCTGGTGGTGAGATCAACTTCTTGAGTGAATCGTTTTGCAAGAAACATCAAATAAAGACCCGAGATTCCAGAGAGCTTGCTGAAATGGCCAACGGTGCGGACCAGATACTTCAAGAATTGGTAAATGCTGTCATTGTACATATAACTGCCTATACTGAACCTCTGTACTTTGCAGTAAGCCCATTGAAGCGTTATGATGCAATTCTTGGGAAAGAATGGTGCGCCTCGCATGGGGCAAAAATCAATTGTTTTAATAATGAGGTGAAAATCGAACATAAGGGAAATTCATTCATATTTATTGCTGATGATGCCGTAGTGAGTCCTTTTGTATCTTTCAATACCATAGTTAGTGATTTCGATGAGAAAAAAGAGTTATTTGCAGTTTTACTTAGACCGTTACATTCTAGTGAAACAAGAGCACCAGTATACCCTCGAGACATACAGAAGGTTTTGGAAACATTTGCTGACGTGTTTCCAGAAACTCCCAAGAGGTTTGCCACCGAGAAGGAAACAAGACTTTGAAATAGAATTAAAGGAAGGAGCAGAACCACAAAAGAAAGGTCTCTATAGACTTTCTGACAAAGAAATGTCAGAACTCCGAAAACAGTTGGACGAACTACTAGAAGCTGAGTTTATAAGACCTAGTAAGAGCCCCTGGGGAGCTCCTATTCTATTCGTGAGCAAGAAGGATGATAGTCTACGGATGTGTGTCGATTACAGAGCCTTAAACCGGCTTACTGTAAAAAACAGCTATCCCTTACCACGAATTGACGACATTTTCGACCAGCTTAAAGGAGCAAAGTTCTTCAGCAAAATTGATCTTAGATCTGGGTATCACCAGATTAGACTACACGAAGATTCGATTCCATTTACCGCCTTCAGAACACGATACGGGCACTTTGAATTTCTTGTTCTGCCGTTTGGACTCACTAATGCGCCAGCAACTTTCATGAACCTAATGAATGACATTTTCAAGGATCAGCTCGACTTATTTGTGATCGTCTATCTGGATGATATCCTCATCTACAGTAAGACATGGAAGGATCACTTGGATCATATTCGAACTGTACTCGAAATCCTCAGAAAAGAAAATTGTTTGGCAAATTATCTAAATGTGTCTTCGGAGTTACAGAAGTCGAGTACCTAGGACACATCATTTCTCAAAGTGGTATTTCTGTTGATCCAAACAAGATAAGTGCAGTCATGGAATGGCCGATACCAAAGAATAAGCAACAAGTACAGTCTTTTCTTGGTTTTGTCAATTATTACCGGAGATTCATAAAAGGCTGTTCAATTCTTGCAAAACCTCTCACAGAATTGACGAAAAACGTGAATTTCCAATGGAGCCACACTCAAGATGATGCCTTCAAAGTACTCAAGCAAACACTTTGTAGCGCACCGGTTCTCAGAAATTTCGACGCCACACTGCCTATCTACGTAACCACAGATGCATCACAGTATGCAATTGGTGCAGTGCTGGAACAGGAAGAATTAGGTTCTAAAAGGCCGGTCGCGTTTGCATCCAGGACTCTTAATGATGCGGAACAAAACTATGCGGCCCATGAAAGGGAACTTTTGGCCATTGTAGATTCCCTCAAGTGGTGGAGATCATACCTTTATGGTAATTCATTCACCATTCACTCGGACCACTATCCCTAAGATACCTAGAAACCCAAGAAAACTTGTCCCCGAGACAAGTGAGATGGCTGGAAAGATTAGTTAATTTCGACTTCAAGATAATACCCATCTCAGGAAAATCAAATGTAGTGGCGGACGCACTATCGAGGCAACCACAAGATGTGCCGTCACCTGATCACGAAACAATTCATTACTTCAAGAAGTTATTACCAAGACATCCTCAGAATCCAATAACATTTCGACCATATCATTCACAAACACTGAGTTAGTGGGGTTGGTAGAAGATTATGGTAGGGATGAGAACCTCAGAACCCATTACCAAGATCCTAAAGCTCCCTTTGAGCGTCGAGGGATGCTTCTACTTAAAAACAAGAAGATCTGTGTACCAGAAGGAAATTTCAGAGTCAAGCTCCTGCATGACTATCATTGCACTCCCAACACGGGACACCTAGGAATAAGCAAAACTATCAACAGAATATCACCAAAGTTTTATTGGAAAAATTTAAGATCGGATGTAATCCGATACATACGTTCCTGCCAATGCCAGAGAACCAAAGCAACCAATCAGAAACCCGCAGGTCTTTTACAACCACTAGAACCACCGAAAACCAAATGGACCCACATAACCATGGATTTCATCACACCTCTCCCAAAGTCGAGAAATGGAAACAACGGCGTGTTAACAGTCGTTGACAGACTTTCTAAGATGATCAGAATAATACCAACGAAACCAAACACAGATGCTCCTGAAACAGCACTGCTGTTCAAGAATCACGTATACCGAAATCATGGATTACCAGAGAATATCATATGTGACCGAGATCCCATCTTCATGAGCAAGTTTTGGACAAAAAGTTTTGCTCTACTAGGAACAAAGATATCCCCTCCTCTGCATACCACCCACAAACTGATGGACAATCGGAGATAATGAACAGGAAAATAGAGGAAATGATCCGTGCTTTCGTTAGCTTCGACAAATCAGATTGGGATAACCTGGTAGAATTTGAAGTTGCTTACAACTCCTCTGTGAATGTCACCACAACTTTCTCACCATTTTTCCTCAATTACGGAATTCAACCACGAACAGTACCCTTAGATTTTTTAGCGTCAGACAATCCAGCGGCAGCAGGTTTCTAAAACATATGCAAGAAGCATTAAGGAAAGCCCAGAATCAGATCCGAAAATCCAATGAGTCCACCGCAAAATATGTAAACAAGAAAAGAAGGCCGTCTACGTTCAAGATTGGTGATAAGGTTTGGCTATCAACAAAGAACTTATCACTTGAAGATGCGGCTGGATCACGCAAACTGAACCCAAAGTATTGTGGTCCCTTTGAAATAACAGAGGACATTAACGGTGTAACTTACCGTCTGCAGTTATCTCAACCGATGATCGACAGAGGAATACATAATGCGTTCCACGCTAGCCTCTTGAAACCGTTCTTTGAAGATGAATTCAACCGACAAATTCCACCACCGCCACCACTCCAATTTCAAGATGGACATGAGGAATACGAAGTTGAGTCTATACTCGCTCATAAAACAGAACGTGGAAAAAATAAATTCCTTGTCAAATGGAAAGGGTACGGAGATCATGAGAACTCGTGGCTTCCCGAATCATACCTCAAGAATTCACAAGAACTTTTGAATAAGTACAAGCAGAACCTCAAGAATCGGGGCGATTCTTCTCTGTAAGGGGGAGTGATGTTGTATTTCACTTCACAGACCTTACAGCTTTACACGAATTCACTGCATTACTGTACTGTAGATTCAAACCACTGGTAACCTTGCAGCCAGGGCTACTAGGCACTTTGCTGTCATTACACTTTCCTTACAGTTCTGAACACAGCGTTTGACCCCATTGGTACACTTGGAATAGTTACGGGCGAGTTGCACACTGGGATATTATATCATTGCTTTACCAATCAAAAGTCGCCTTGCTATCCCATGCCACCTGGACCAATGTACTTCTTACATCTTGTCAGAGTATGTCACTCTTGCCGACTACAATTCTGAAAGCGCTACTTACGATACCGTCAGGGCTGTTTTACGGGAATACCTTTGAATTCGCTACTGTTAGACTGCATTTTCCTTTAGTTTGTAGCTATCTTCAGTTCTATATAAACCCTGGTTTGGAGCGGCCGGCTTTACCCAGCCAGCCTCAACAAAAGTTTCAACCACAGCTCTACCTTGATCTGCTCGTGTGCGCTTAACACCCCACAATAACCGACCCTTTTTTTCAAATATTAAATCAACCCACATTTCCCCCATAAGTTGGAAATCTAGTCGCATTTAGTGGTTTCCGTATGCCACATATATATCTTTCTTGAGGGTAGTACAATACGGTTGGACCGCCCAACCTAGGCTCAGTAAGGTAGTTCTGGCCGGGGATCGCACAATAATTTCCATTCCCTTATCCACCCTAAACCTACCGTGTGTCCATTCGAGTAGCACAAACTCTTCTCGTCCGACATCAATGTTGTGAAGCACCTTCATTACTCTTCTCACAGTCGATTTCCAGTGGCATCTGTAAGTCATAATGTAGTTCCTAAGGTTTAGAACTACTGTTAAATCGCAGTGAATCTACCTCTCAGTCCCCTCCTTGACAGCAATCAAACTTTTCCGATTGTAAGTCATTTGTAAGCCATTGATTTCATTTTAAATGTGCACATATGATAGAAAGTGTCAAAGGAATTCGGGGTGGAGTATGGCGACCATTTCCTAAGACAGAGTGGAGTTCTGTGTATTAGTGGGTCCGAAAAGGAGCAAGACTGAGGCGGTACTGTGTCACACCGATTATGTAAAAGCAGTCTCAAGACGTACGGCTTTTGAAGAAATTTTCGCCGCAGCGTGTTTTTGCATGAGGACGGATCGCACCAACCCGCGAAGGTCTCCATGGCTTGCATGGCGATTTCTGTGTCCAAAGCTGTTAGCACCGCGAATTTGTCGGGATGAAACCCTCCAATAGTGGATACTTCTGCCTGGACCAGTCGATGGCGGGCATATATGGTGATAAACTCTTGATTTACACTGAGCTCTGACAATTTATGGCTTCCGGGGATATCAATTGGTTGCAATATCGAGCCCGTGTGTTTTAGGAAGTAGGTTACCTCACGAATGTACGTCGAAAGCATCTGTACCTCCGGTGCTCCTTGTTGCCCGGATATTCGGCCTCGTGCGATGTTATCCACTGACCGAGGCTCCATGACCGGGTG
Organism: Kappaphycus alvarezii; assembly: GCA_002205965.3. NCBI lineage: Eukaryota > Rhodophyta > Florideophyceae > Gigartinales > Solieriaceae > Kappaphycus > Kappaphycus alvarezii. The sequence continues at coordinate 133,118 of NADL03000166.1, forward strand.
CCATACTTTCGTTACTAACTCAGATGGAAGAATTGTAACCTGGAGTTCTTGACGATCGATCCCATCTCGGCCATACAATCATTTTGCTAGGTTATTAAAGGCGCCATCGGGAAAGATGACAACCAAATACTCGAATCCAAAGCCGTTAAGAGCTACTAAAGCGCTACAGTTACATTAACGTGTGTTGAAAAGGATTGGGCGTAAAAGAATAGTGACTCCACTAGCAGCGAAATCTAAAAGAGCGGGCTCTAGCAGCTATACTCTAAGACTGGCGTAAGAAAAACAGTTTTGGGTCTTAAATTTACTCTCACGTTCCTTACTATCGAGGACTGTACTTGAAGTTTTCTGCCACCTTGCTTTTCATCTCTTGGTCAAAACCATTTACTTTGCATTTATAGATTTTTTCGAAACTTAAATCTAGATAAAACTATTAGAAGCGTAAGGAAAAGAAGGGACAGACTTTATGTGAACACCAACAGCTTGAAAAAAGATACTCCAAAGAATCAAAATGAGTTTACTTCCCAAAGTCACCATTGTATAGACCAAAACCTGGCGCTTCCCTTAAGACATCAAAAGTACCCATGTACTCCCCACATATACCTGCGGATGGCCCCCAGTTGTCCGCCTCTTCCTGAAAAGAACAAAGCTCACCTGAATAACACCCAACCGGGTCCATCACCTGGACCACTTAGTCAAGCCCCTCCATATGACTCGGTTAGAGGCCACTTTCTTCGTCTACAGACTCCTCACCTTCCTCATCTTCCTCTCTGGCCTCCTTTTCTTCTTCCTTCTCTCTGGACTCGTCCGCGGCCTCCCCTTTTTCATCTCGTAGACCGGCACGGGGGCTACCTTTTCCTCGAAGAACTCCCTTGGCTTACTATTCTCCTCCCCAGAGTACTCCCCTAGCGATTCCTGTGCTTCAATCTCCACCAGGTGACGAGCAATGAGCTATGTCAAGCCTTTCCTAATTTGGCCACGGAGGTGGTCCTCGACGGCGGTTGAGCCAGAAGTTAATAAAGGAGAGGCAATGAAGGAGAGAGGCTGACGGGTTTTTCGCAATAGCGCGAGAAGGGGGCGTCGGTGTATAATGGCTGCTAAGGAGTAGTGTGCACTCTCAATTCTCTGTTTTTGCAGGCATAATAAAAAATAATAGGCCGCGTCTGACGTGTTTCAAAAAGCACCAAGTGGTTCAGATTGTGAGGTCAGCTGATTTCAATAAGCAGGCCAAATCTGGCACTGTAGTGGGATTTAGTGAAAATAGCCTTAAAATGGGTTTTTGGTAATAATAACGTGTAGATAAATTGATAAAGTAAACAGATATTTCGGGGCAAAGAAGATCAAACAAACGGAGAGGACGAAAATAAGTACAATAAAAGGTAAAAGTAATCGCTCATAACAGTAGAAGCGAGAAAAAGGAAATAGTACATAAAATTGAGAACTTCGTGGCGCAAAAGAAAAACCAAGTAAAGGAAGAAAAAATGGAAAGGATAATAAGGAGTGAAACGCAAAAGAGAGGGAATTTCTGCCTGCAGGGATAATACCTCCAGTTTCTCGCTTAACAAAGTGCACGAGGTGGTCAATGAAGATGTCCAGAACAGGCGATGTCCAGGGTTTCAGGGCAGTTCCTGGGATATAGGTTGTTATGTTTACAGTAGCTTACAGCGAGTAAATACCGTATTTTACTGTACAGTACAGGGGAAACTTTTGGGTTAGTTTACAGTTTAGTGCTTACAAATACATGGAATCTCAAAGAGAGACCAGCTCTGTTTCTAAACGCCAATGTCTCTTTCTTATCCTGGACTCTTCGATTCAGAATAGAACTGCGATTTCAAATAGTCACACGAGGCTTTGACACCAAGAGCTCTTGCAGTCCTATGCTGGTCTTGCGGTGAATTTTGCTATGTCTTCGGAGAGCTGCAGTTGAGGAATCTGCCTCTATCAGACCTTTACTCTTCATAAAGTCGGTATATATGCTAGACAACTTAGACAATAAAAGTAATGTACGTACTCAAAAACACGGTAGCGGGCATCCCCGACTTGGGAACCACCTAACTTGGCACCTAACCTCCAGGTCTGAGCTTCTCAGACCACAAAAAGTGCTACCCAGAGTCTGAGCCACATAACGAAAGATAGAATGTGTCAGACTGATACTAAAATGATTACTAACAATTGACTGGGGAATTCACCTCTGCATATCACTTCTACAGAAAGATACAATGTGTCAGACTGGTACTAAAATGATTACTAACAATTTGACTAGGGAATTCATCTCTGCATATCACTTCTGAACGATCTCCTCGCTCAGGGTCCCGTGACCCTAATACTCCAAGTCACTGAAGGGCGGCAGCACTAGCAGCCTCAAAAGTCCCCTCTTCTCGTGGCGACGCATCAAGACGCACGGGGGCGGCGACAAGTGCCTGATTATCGTAGTCTTGAAGGAACTGCTCAAGCATATCGGGAATATCCCCTCGCATGAAGTGGGAAGGCTCCCATGTAGGATCCTCTCCCTGAAACCCACGCAATTTTTACTGCACCTCAAGACACGTCGTTTCCTGACTGAATCGCAGGCCAAGAGTTTTTGTAACTGTCTCATAGTGCGGATCATTGTGGGCGACAGTGTCTAGCAATGTCTCGGTGAGGTTCAACTGAAGGTAAGCAAAGTACTTGGTGCGGGTTGAGTGCACCAGAGAGGACTTGGGAGTGATGAGATTTTCCACTTCATACACTAAGTCAGACTCAGAACGGACGATATGGCGAGGTTATTTCCATTTTAGGTGTAGTTTATTACCCCTTTTCGCTTGAAGATCGGCAACAAAGACGAGCTCATCGATCCCGAAGTTGGCAGGTTGGACTTTTGTTAAAGAATTGTGTCTCCCGACCTCTGCTTCACGCTTCCGCGTGCGATTTGTGGAAACATCGCGATGCATTCCATCTAGAGCTTTGATTAATTGCTCCGCACGAATAAGCCTTTCAGCCTGAATAAAGTCCAACGTGCGAGGTGTAGGAACAGAGGGCGGGAGAAAATTGCGAAGTGGGTTATCAGTTGGAATTCCTGTAAACACAGTGAGTGGAGTTCTGTCCCCCAATATTGGTCGTGTGGTGCTGTTGAGAATTCGCTGAATGAGTGGAAGTACAGTAGGCAATTCCGTTGCTTTGAGGAGAAACTCGAAAAGAAGGGCACGAGCAGCCCGAAGAACTTCCCGACAAACTGATTCAACTGTTCCGTTTCCTTGAGGGCAATTTTGCGCTGTGAAGTGGTGATGGGCGTGCAGCGTGCGGTTGATGATACCCATTAACTGATTCTTGAAATGTGGCCCTCTGTCGGAGATCCACATGGGGCTGATACCGAATAGTGAAAAAAATTGATTAGACAGGAGGCAGCGGCTGCTGCATCGGCAACAAGAGCAGGGAGCAACATGACATATGATCATCCATGATGATCAGAGTATACTCCGGGCCGTCATCACTAGGACTCAAATACAAAAAGTTAAAGAGTATGAGCTCATTAGGTTTGTCCGAGTGTAGAGCATGACCCATAGGACGAGAAACCCGCAAACCACCGACAGTCGATAAGCAATGTAGACATATGTTTCAGAAAATATAAACCTCAGTCTTCATGGAGTTCCCGAAGAAGTTATCCTGAATGTTTTTGAATGTAGCGTCTGCACAACAATAAGCACCACGACCGTAATGTCCAGTGATAGAACTGAGCAAAGTGTAATTCTGTAGCAACAGAAAGAATCCAAAAAGCACCAGATTCATTGATGCGTAGTCCATAAGCATTTGCGGAGGAGTGGGGGACATCTCTTGATGTTGAAGAACTGGACGAAATGGCTGCTGTCTGTGCCTCCAGTAGATCAAGATGGCTCGGCCAGCGAAAATCAGGATCCAGATCGGGAGGTACAGAGGCGATGAAAAAACTTGATATTCGAGGTGGGCATCGTTCAATGTCGGAAGCCCCCCAGCGAGAAAGCAGGTCTGCCCAAACATTGTCCTCTCCGCGTATGTGGACAATAGTATAACGAAATACAGAAAGCTTCATAGCCCACCGTTCAATTCGGTTCGCTGTATGCTTTGGTAAACCTGGACAAGTAGCTGCCGGATCAAATATGTACGAGAGGTTCTTATGATCAGTAAACAGCCAAAAACACTCAGCAGTGTGCAGCATATAATCCAGTCTAGTAGCAGCCTCGATAATTGCAAAGGCCTCCTTGTCTGCTGCAGACTAGCGAAGAGAGCTCCGTTTGAAAGATCCGGATAGAAACGATAACGGTTCATGCCTTTGATCCAAAAACGGCAGATCCTTGCCGATAGGAGGTATCTGCGTTAAAACTCCAGACCAATGCTTCCCGGATGCATCAGTCAATTAACAAAGCAGCATAGTAGGGTCAGGATGGGAGAAGGTGGCTGCATCAAGTAAGGCCCGCTTCATGCCATGAAATTCTTGCCTGTGAACATCAGACCAAGATGTAAAGGACAGGTTAACCCTCGATGCAGCACTTCTCGTACGTTTGCCGACAGCGGCGTAAACTTCCTCCAGAATATCGGCATGAGGGGATATCTTAGTTGTAAATTTTGGAACAGCAGAACGCATCCAGTTGGCATCGCATACAAACTGCTGGAGTTCGGCACCATTGACTGGCTCTTGCACGGCTAGAATGGCTGAGATCCTTTTAGGATCCAGCCTTATCCCCTCGGCGGAAATGAGACACCCACACCAGTTAACTTCAAGAAGAAATAGGTGGCATTTCTTTGAATTCAACTTGAATTTATAATCTCGACAAAGGCCAAAAAACTGGCGAAGTATGGAGAGGATGTTTGACGGGTCCTTGGAATGAGCGAGAACATCATCCAGCAAATGAAGAAGGGAGTGCAATAAAGTCTCATCGCAAACAGTGGACAAAGTGCTTTGGAAATATGCCACTGCATTGCATTGTCCATGTAGGACTCGCATAGGAGTGTACACACCGTCCGGATATATAAAGCTTTGGCATTCCTGGGACTTGCCTGATAAAGGAAGCTGCCAATAACCATAACACAAATCGAGTGTTGCAAAGCAGGTGTCCACTGCAAACTCGTGCCTGACTGTCTCAAAGTTGGGCATGGGCCAGATTGTCGGAATCGTCTGCCCATTCACAGCCCTCAAGTCAAAAGTAAAACGGAATTGCTACGGTTCCTATTTAAGAATGATTAAAGAAGCGGAAGCCCATTCACTCTTCGGATTTCGGTACACAAGCCCAAATGCTTCGAGTTTGGTGACATTGTTTGGCATGGAAGTTAGTTGCGGGAGCCGGTAACGGCGGACTTTTGCACGAACTGGTTTTGAATCGGGCTCGGGACGGAAAACCATTGGTGGAACTGTGGCAGGGGGGTCACTGTCCATCTTATTGCGTAAAATATTAGATTATTCGTTAACGGGTGATCTGAGCTCGTCATGATGCACTCCGGGGAGACCAGCATCAATAGACCGTTGCAACGTCTGTAATAGATCCATTTGGACCTCTTCTTTCAGGTGTTGGACAGTTGAAGGCCCATCTATGTCGGAATCTCAGTCAGGATGATCGCCAAAGAAAACAGGATCAGGTTGGATTTCGGCGTTCGGTTGTGAATGCTCACTATCGCCTGCCTTGCTACCTAATAATAGCCTATATAGACTTCCTGGTAGGAGTGGAGCAGCGTCCAAATCTATGTCGTAAATAGTGGGGGAAAACTCGATATGAGAGAAGTCCGAATCATGGAACGTGGCACGAACAGATGACAAATGTTTGTCTAGATCAAAGCCTAAGCTTTGAAGTAGTGGCGAAAGAGTAGAACCGCATCCATGAGCTCATCAAATACGAGGTACTCGCCGTTTCGGAGACGTAATGGGCCTGTAAAAGTTTCCAATGTGGCACCCGCGCCTTGCGCCGAGACTCTACGGTGCGCGACTCAACATCAGACGACGGCGTCATGGCCAGTTCCATACGAACTGGCGTTTTTAGCGGAAGTAACTGCACATAAACGCCCTTATCAGCACAAAGATCCAAGTGTTGGGAGCTGAGGGCAGCATGGTCTGCACCGTAGTCTCCGTTCACGAGAACGTCGACACAGTCTGCTAGTGTAGCCTAAATACGCCCATTATTGCTGGAACTATTTCCTGTAAGCTGCTTCAGATTGCCAGCACACGCGCGCTTTGCTTTGAAGTGAGATTGAAGTAGTTACCTAGCTTTCGCATTGTCTGTTGATAAATGTAAATCGTCGGGAGGGAGGAGAGATACTCAGAACCAACTACCCCAAGAAGAAGGTGTTGCACGCGACAAAAGTGCTACCGTAGTAAAGTTGAACGAACAAGAAGGAATGTATATGGAAAAGAGTAGAGAGGGCTACAAGCAAGTATGAAAGTTGCAGGGTCTACAACTGATGCTCTGTGAGCAGCGTAGGAAAAAGTTTCTTGAGTCTGAAGTTGACTCTCAACTTCCTACTACTCGGGACTTGACTTGAAGTTGTCTGTCAACTTGCTTCAACTCCACAAGAGAAAGCAGTTTACTAAGCTTTTATAGACTTTTTGGGTATCCCTAAAGTCTCAAAGAAACATACTAGGAACCATAAAATGCATCAAAAGGAATCGTGTGAACGAGAAAGACTAACAGCAGATACTATCAGGATAAATATCTAGATTCTTTCCTTAATATCTTAGTCCTCTACTTCAAAGCCAAAACAGTTCCACCTGTTTGGCTTTGACTCTACTTTCCACCAAGGCAGTCCACACAAATATCCGCGAACGGCTTAGAATTCTCCATTGCCTCCTGCGAAATACCTGGACCACTGAGGACGTCCCCATCCGGTTCCGGAGTCGGAACCACCTGGTCCATATTTTCTGGCCCCTTCCCCACTAATCCAGCACTTTCCATGTCTCCCTCCCCCTCATCCTCCTCTTCCTTCTCTTCTCTCCTCTCTTCATCCTCGTCAGAAGAGTCAGAGATCATAATTACTCCCTCAGTCTCCCCTCCTTTCTCCATGGGAGCCCCCCCACCGTTATACACTAGTGGTTAACACGGATCCACCCAGTCCTCCTCTTCATCCCCCTCATCCGCCTCTTCCTCCTCTTCCTCTAACTCCTCTTCTCCCTCCTCCTCCTCCTCTTTCTCTTCTGACTGCTCGAAGCAGCTACGGCTAACCCACTCCCGAACGCGTTCCCGGTCCAACCTTCTACAGTAATCATCGTAGTCGGTTGGACCATTTGTCATCAGGGCCAAAGCGTTGAGTGGACGACGGCCTCGGGATGACTTGGTGATCGTGAGGGAAGGGCGGAGGTTGGCCATGTTAAGGGCTAAAAGAAGGGGTGAGCGGATTGGGTAGTTGATGGCGGGGGGTTGCCTCAACGAGGTCGACTTCGAAGTTTAAATACTTCGACGTCTTCGAAAAGTATGTCGACCTTGGACGTGTACAGTAATGACATCTATTAATGACACAGTGTCTTAAAATAAAAAATCAACTCATGAATTTGCCAAACTCATCAAAATTAAAAATATCTTGCAAATTCAGAAACTGTAAAAATATCTTCAAAATCCCGATACTGTATCCAAATTTGGTCCTCCTCTCGATTTCTTTTCGTGTGCAAATTTTGCGCACATCATCTGTCTTGGGGCAATCCTTCATGCAATGGTACCCGACACATTCTTGTGTGTTGAGGCAAGGAGGCGGGTCAGTGTTTAGAACACCCATCTTAGAGCCTTCCTCTGTGCGGTTGGAGGGCTCCTGAATGCGATTTGGCCCAGACTGGGTTGGTCCGGAGTCATTACCCCTTGACGAGGTACCATTAGAGTTACCACCTCTAGACTCATTCCCATTCGATGCCCTGTGCCTAAAAGAGCCTGTACTATTTCCGCTACCAGATGTGTAGTGGTTGATCTCAACATTCTTATTCCTTTCCTTATTCCTCTCCGGTTTAGCAGGGAAAAAAGACTCGCAATCGACGGCTTGCTCAATGACATACTAATATAATCCAGGCCAATCCTCTTTGAGTTAAACCTTGGAAAGCTCTAGGTCGTTCTCGACCTTGTTTCTCAACGGATCGGGCTTTAGAATGTCGACTATGTGAAGAATTGCAACCTTGGGGTTGTTCTCAATGCGTTGCTCTCACTTCCTAGTTCGGAGAAGGGTTCGATAGTCAGCAAACAGCCTCATAACTCTGAGCCGCGGGTTGGGCAAGTACAAATTCACACGAATAGACGATTTAACTGAGCTCTGGAGCTTCTCCAGAGTCAGCGTGTACAGCGAATCGCCCTGGTTCTCCTTCAGAAAATTCCGAAGCTTCTCATCAGTGAGTTTTGCAATGCTGTAAATCTCCGTCCCGAACTCCTCAAGATCAATGAGATATTGCAGTAGGTCGACGTCTACGGCAGATTTCAGCCGAATTAGATTGATAACGGTGTTGTTGGCAGAAGAACAGGCATCCTGAAGTCGTGCCAGATATCGATCCCACTCACGAAGAAATATGTGGATGTACTTCTGTCCAAGTTGGCATACCTCTGGATGAGCTATCGGAGAAATCATTGGCTGTCCGGATTCCGGACCATCATTCGATGAAGCCATGACTGACAAGTGAACGAAAAACCAGACGTTTGTTGGCGGAAGTGATCACTTTTGCTATGTCTTCGGAGAGCTGCAGTTGAGGAATCTGCCTCTATCAGACCTTTACTCTTCATAAAGTCGGTATATATGCTAGACAACTTAGACAATAAAAGTAATTTACGTACTCAAAAACACGGTAGCGGGCATCCCCGACTTGGGAACCACCTAACTTGGCACCTAGCACCCAGGTCTGAGCTTCTCAGACCACAAAAAGTGCTACCCAGAGTCTGAGCCACATAACGAAAGATAGAATGTGTCAGACTGATACTAAAATGATTACAAACAGTTGACTGGGGAATTCACCTCTGCATATCACTTCTACAGAAAGATACAATGTGTCAGACTGGTACTAAAATGATTACTAACAATTTGACTAGGGAATTCATCTCTGCATATCACTTCTGAACGATCTCCTAGCACAGGGTCCCGTGACCCTAATACTCCAAGTCACTGAAGGGAGGCAGCACTAGCAGCATCAACAGTGAAGGTCTCTCCATCTGTTGCATTACTGCACAGCGGAAAATTTGGGTCAAATGGGGTGCTTACTTGAATAGGTTGGTATGGGCTGGTGTACGGAAAAAGAACTCATCTGCCACTACTATATCACCAGCAAGGTGAAGTATAGACCCTGTTCAGACAAATCCATGGCTGATCCTGTGCCCGTAATAACCTCACCCGCGAGCCCATTTGACGCCTGCCTATACACGCCTTCGGGGATGAATATAATAGGGGCGGCTTCTGTAGAAGATAGGGGCTGCTTCTCACCGACTGGTGACGTGCGAGAGAGTTTCGGTAGACACGGAGGGTTCACCACAGACTTGTTAGTACTGAGTACTGAAAGGAGTGGGGAGGACAAGTTAAATAAACGAGATAAGAGCCACAAAAATTCCACCGAAAATAACCTGAGGAACAGGACACCCACTGTGAAAAATGACCAAATATTTTAATCTCTATCCCGATGTCCTACAGTGATACTGAATTGTGGAGCAATATTTTTATTGAGGCCCACAATTTATATTTATTATGAATCATCAAGGAATAATTTTATCTATTTTACACTGGCACTATTTTATGCTAGGCCCTCGACTGCCACGGGGGATCACCTCATGCACTGCCTGCATGGTGGGCACCGCACCCGACGACACGACCGTCAAGTCGTCCTCCTCGCCCAAGACCTCCAGAAGGCGGCCCGTCATCCGGCTATCGAGCGGCGACAGGGGCTTCACCGCACAAGGCCGGATATCGAGGCAATGGGTAGCAACGGAGGAACGGACTTTTTTGACGTCACGTTCGTCAATCCCCTTGCGCCCTCCAATAGGAGAGTGCGTACTTTCAACCCACTCACCTCCCTCAACGCAGCCATCTCCGCCAAACGTAGAAGGTATGAACCACTGCTCGCGACTGCTACTAGAGGGAGGCTTGTGCCTATCCCAATATCCACCCTTGGAGGCTGGCACCCAGACGCGTACGCGGTGCTAACCGATGTCGCGCGGAACGTGGCCGTTCGAGCAATGGAGACCTATGGGATGGTTAGAGCGGTGCTTACCCAAAGGCACGCTGCTGCGGCCGTCATGTCCAACGCGGCATGCCTGCTCGCCGGCATTGAGCCGGCTCTGTAAGGAAGGTCATGTACTGTACTGTAGTGTTACCCATCAGCGACGACTTATTCCACATAACGCATTAGCAGCGTGGATATAACCGACCACATCTTCCATGCATTAAAATAACCCAAAAATTCCCCCCTATTTTATGCTGAATTCAGTGTGAAATAATTTTTATGTCCTACAGTTGGGTTTTTATATATTACAGGCTATAATTATTACATTTATGCTACCAACAAATTATTATCTGGATGATTGCTTACCTGGAAAATAACGCAATAATTATTGCTGAGCCTAAATTATGTCTACTAAAATTATTGAACGACTACCTGATTTTTGTAGCAGGTTCACCCTGGTGTAGAGTATAAGTAGTGTAGGTTGTTAGAAATATTTTTACATTCTCGGGCTATCGAAATATTCCCCTCGATCAGATATTATTAAATTTGGTTGCAATCATCCAGATAATAATTTGTTGGTAGCATAAGTGTAATGATTATAGCCTGTATAATATAAAAACCCAACTGTAGGACATAAAAATTATTTCACACTGAATTCAGCATAGAATAGTGCCAGTGTAAAATAGATAAAATTATTCCTTGATGATTCATAATAAATATAAATTGTGGGCCTCAATAAAAATATTGCTCCACAATTTAGCATCACTGTAGGACACCAGGATAGAGATTAAAATATTTGGTCAATTTTCACACCCACGGCTTGAAAAAACAGTCTCCTTCATTTGCCATTGAGAACCACGCAGGAGGATGCGACGGCGACAAGGTGCACCGTGGGCGCACGACCTTGACGGAAACCATGCAGCGCCGCTTTACAGCGACGTTCGAAAAGCAACGCCATCTGTGCGCGCCATTCCCCGTTCGTCCAACGTGCTCCGGGGGCGAGAGGTGGCGGTACTGTCGACGAGGATATCGATTAGATCGATGCAGCGAGTGCGAAGTCGCGGTGTGTCGATCTGCAGGCGAAACGGGCTAGACGGGAGGAAGTAGCGCGCGCCTGCTCCCGACAACATGTCGCACGGGGCGGGCGCCGAAAGCGGCGAAATGTTGAGGAAGCTCTGCAGTGGCTGTGTTGAGTGATGAAGGGGGGAGTGGGGAGAACGAAAAGGAAAAAAAGTTGGACGTTTGGGTCATTTTACTGCGAGCGGAACAGAGGGTGAAATTCCAATTAGCCTGTGCAATGTGGCGGCGGTGGAGAAAAGACTACGGCAAAAATGGTCGTGCTATGGAACAGCGACTAAAAAGTCGCTGCGAGCCCTCTATACAGATATGCGGCTTTCAAAGCAACCATTAACGCAGAATGCCGCTGTATGAGTGTGTCCTTGACCTTGGGGAATTGCCGTCGACGTTACTGTTGCCCACCCCTCCTCACGCCGCCACATTTCGCCAAGTACGGTTACCGCAGGGGGCTGCCGCAACACTCGCAGAGCGCGAGAAACATCGTCATTACGGCACTTACTGCAACCAAAACGATATCCTCCTCTCCCCCCGTCGGGATTGATATCTATGGCGCCTTGGGCGACGACGGCAAGGGCTTTTTCCGCCGCCTTGCTTCCTTCGCTGCTTCCCGTCGCGGTTCCTCCCCTCAACAGGAGCTCCGCGACTTCGTTACATGTTTTGCATTTAGTCTCCAAATAATGCAGGCACGACAGGTTTCTACCCGCCGCCCGCATCTGTAGTTAATTTATGAATACCCTCCGCACGCTTCTGTGCGACATTGTACAACCCATAAAGATTTACCACCACCATGGTACGATTAGCGACTGAGCGTGCCACCCCCGTCATGAGGGAAGAGGCGTATGGGTGCCAGCTGCCGAGGGAGATTATGGCGGGCCGATTCCTGCCCAAGAATCTAGCAACGAATTCCTGGTATTTCCGGAGCTTTTCCAGGTAGGCGACCTTCAAGCTGGTGAGAGGGTGCCAAGTGGTTGACAAATGTAACATCGAAATAATCGGTGCCCCCGGCAGCACCAGTCGCCCTGATGTCTGGTGTGGCTTTGTGTTCCCCTGGTGGTTTTGACTCGAGGGTGGGGTGCCTTGCGGCAAGTGCATTACTAAGGGGCTTGAGTTGGTTTACTGCGAGTGGAACATAGGGTGAAATTCCCGTGAGCCTGTGCAATATGGCGGGGGCTGAGAAAACATTACGGTGAAAATGGGCGTGCTATAGAATAGCGATAATGGCAGTACTCAGGTACAGTAACACATGCCATTCCACCTTCACACAGTTGACCTTCAACGGTTACTATATCAAAGTTCATTCTACCCGCAATAGCCCTTCGCACCACTCGCTGTAAACCAACCCCAATTGTAAGTCAAGCAGCGAGACTTGTCCAGAGTAACGCCAGTTGTCTGTCGGAAGGAGTTCTGCAGGAATCTTCGTGCCACAGCAAGTTGGTTCCAGAGAACTGCCGTCCTCATAGTATGTATGTCGCTCCCTACTTTGGACCTGGTCTCCGTTCTCTCTAGCTCAACCCACAAATCATAGATCCTTCGCAAAAAAAGCCATCAAACCTACTTGTCCATTTTTTACCAAAAATGCGGGTAATGTGTGGTGCTGTAAAGATCAAAAGCAGTGGTCCGTTGTGGCCCGGAACATATTTAGAGGGTAACCAGTACCTCTTCCAAAAGTTTACCAAAAATGAGCCATACTTTCCAAAACCTGACGTTCGCAGTCGTCAAGGAACTTATGAGAACTGTCACCAGCCGCGCGATGGAACGGGTTTTGAACGTGCAAGGGATTTCTTTGCAGCGACACTCCGCATTACCAGTAAACTCCAATGCGGCTTGCTTGCTTGCTGGCATTCCCTCTACTTACTGGTCAACAGTAAAAAGACCCACACATTTCCCTCATTGCTGGTCGAGTGAAACGCCATCAGCTCCTGCAACCTTTCACGTGATGCTTACTACCACCATGCAAGTTGACTGAGCATCAGCCAGCTTATCTGGTACAGTAAAGGAACCCTCCACGCCCCCCCTTTCCAAAACTTCCCTTTTCCTTACCTTCGAAGTCTCTGATAAACGCAACTGCTGAATTCGCCCTTTTCAGGTGAGGGTGTAAACTACCGAAGTGTTTCCACCCTACAGCCCGATTTTCTAAGGGAGAAGAGGGTGGTTTCGTTTACAGTGACTGATGTTTTGGCTTTTCTAGGGGGAAAGGTTTGGGTGATTGTCTAGGGTAAAGTGGGCACCCTGCTAACTTTTTGTTGTGTAAGTTACATCCAGTCGCCATAATCCATAACGGAATATTTGGCCTCACTTCAGGAAATGACATAACTTGCCAAAACACAGATCTAATATTTAAGTACTTATTCTTTTTCCCCCGTAGAAACTAGTCACCATCGTAAGGTCCCCTCATACTGCATTTGAATAAAAGGTCATCTCTTCCCCCCATTTGTTTTCGCATAAACCGAAAAACTTCTGCCAGCTCAACTCCACGACTCCATCTGCCGAAATCGTGCGGACCATTAAGAGACGATTGCACACTCGATTTTGGAAGCCAAGTGGAGAAGATCAATAACGGGTGGTTTTTTTTGAAAGAATGGCAGCGATTCGCTGAAAAGGGAACGTATTGGGTGGCATAACATGGAGGAAGTGTGTGAAACATATCCTTCTCCTGAGGCCGACAGTGTGCTGTTCAGCATAGCGAAACAATCAGCAATTCTCTGAGTTTCAGTTTGAATGTCCCCATACTTATCCGTACAGATTCACGACAAATGTGAAAAAATACATGGAATTTGAAGAAATTCCACAGCAGGCGCAGCGAGTGACGGCGATAAAATTTCACGGTTTTCCTTTGCGCATATGTTTGAGAGAAAGGAGGAAATGTGGGGTGGTTTAATATTTGAAAGAGATGGTAGGTTGTAGCCCGGAATATACTACAGGGTGACCCGCAGCACCTCTGAAATTTCCCGAAAAAGTCGGGTCAAGGCCGCCCAGCAGACAAGCTGCGATGGACACTACGGCCGCGCCAGCGTGCCTCTGAGAGAAAGTTGTCTATAAAAGGGCCGGATATCTGCGCAACGGTGTAATTATGGTCCTAGGTCAACGACTGTTTTTGCAACCATCTTATCCCATCCTACTCTCAGTACAGGAAAACCGTTACATTTCGTCGTGCCAGGCTTAGAACCACTATGATGAATCTCTCAACATCTTTCATCACATTTGTTTTACTTGCTACATTGTCTTTCACGCAAGCAAAGAGTGTATTATCTACTCAATGGAAGACCAGCGCATCGACTGCAGAGAAAAGTGGTACCATTGGAGTTGTGGAAAGGATTGATCTGATCTGTGGCACGACGAGATACAATCCGCAGTTCGCTCGCTGTTGCTCTGGGAGAGTGGTTCTTGCTGGCCCCCTTGATCAGTGTTGTGGCACTAGGACGTACAGTCCATTGTATTATCGATGTTGTTCGGGTTTGTTAATTCTCGCTGGCCCCTACGACGTGTGTTGTGGCAGACGGACATACGACCGGAGGACTGGTCGGTGTTGCGCTGGCGTTGCTTTGAAAGGCAGCTCATTTTCTCTGTGTTGTGGCAGCAGGTTATACAACCCTTCATTTCAGCGATGTTGTGGCGGGGTCGTGTGCTAGGTTTCTCGAAATCGTAGGTTCGGAATGGGCACGGGAAAAGGGTTACTCCATGTCGAAAGAACAATGGAAAGTGACTAAGGGAGAAGTTAGAAAGCGGGCGTGTAGAGGCCGGGAGAAACGGCCGAAGCCGATTAAAAATCAGCAACCGCCTAGTGATTTGGGAAAGTGCTACGTCTCATGACCGCTTAGGCTGAAGGACGGCGTGAAGGCTGAGAAATACTGAGCTCGTGAGCAGTGTTCCAATGCGAACTGGAAAAAAGGAACGGTTGAACACCAAAACCGTAACCTCGTGGTAACCTGATAAGTTGTTCTCTAGATATGCCGTCCTTTTACTGTAGTTCAATGCTTATCAGGCAATGCGGCAATGTGCTTTGTAATGTAGCAATCTGCTTTGAATCCCTTTCCGATAATGTTAGTTGGATTGCATTCATAAATCTCTAAATGGCGTTGACTGCTTGATCCACCTCCATGGATTGCTTGTTCCAGAAGTCGTTATGGTAAGAGTCAAAAGTAAGTTGTATCAAAAGCGCAGTTCGAGGGAAATGGAAGAGCCATATCTTAAATGACGTTTTTAGCGAGGTTCTTGCAGAGATTACTGCATCTGGGTCTTTTGCCAAACTCCTGTTTGGGACCCGTGCGGGGTCCCTAAAGGGGACCAGAGCACCTTAGCTACGGACATGCATCTCTTGCGGGAAACCCGTCACAGGCATGGAGTCTCCAATTCAAGGTGACGCTCGAGATTGTGGTCTATGTATGGCAGGTCTAATTCAACCCTCTGATACAACATTCTCAAATATGGAATTCAGTGAGGGGGGAAATTTGCGGCGCTTTTGATCCATGAAAATTGAGGTCAGCTGTTCCCTGAGGGATGTCAATAATGCGTTTACTGCAATTCCCTGTTTTAGCTAGGACTGGAAAAAAAGGAATTTGAATTGTTTCAAATTCGTTATCTGTCATTTTAAAGAGACTGTATTAGCAATCTTATTGTCCTGGGTGCTTTCCTTTTACCTTTATAGAATCTCTATTACCTCGAGTAAATCCTGCAGTTTGTTGTCTCTTTATCACTCTAGGAGCTAAGATTGTAGGAGTATTTTACTCTAGTTGCTACGAAGAAAATTTTTGGGTTATATTAATGCCTGGAAGATGTGGTCGGTTATTTCCACGCGGCTAATGCGTTAGCATTTTAGGAAGCGTAGTTCCTTCCCCATTACGCAGTAGGTATACCCTTTTTGAGTGGATTGCGGTTGTCTGGAAAACCATGGGATAGGTCGGAAATATCTTCCAACAGTAAAACACCCAAACGTTTTCACTCCACTAATGCGTTATGCGAGATAAGTCGTCGCTGGTGGGTAACACTACAGTACATGACCTTCCTTACAGGGCCGGCTCAATACCGGCGAGCAGGCATGCCGCGTTGGACATGGCGGCCGCAGCAGCGTGCCTTTGGGTAAGCACCGCTCTATCCATCCGATAGGTCTCCATAGCTCGAACGGCCACGTTCCGCGCGACATCGGTTAGCACCGCGTACGCGTCTTGGTGCCAGCCTCCAAGGGTGGATATTAGGATAGGCACAAGCTTCCCTCTAGTAGCAGTCGCGAGCAGTGGTTCATACCTCCTACGTTTGGCGGAGAGGCTGGGTTGAGGGAGTTGACTGGGTTGAAAGTACGCACTCTCCTATTGGAGGGCGCAAGAGGATTGACGAACGTGACGTCAAAAAAGTCCGTTCCTCCGTTGCTACCCATTGCCTCGATATCCGGCCTTGTGCGGTGAAGCCCCTGCCGCCGCTCGATAGCCGGATGACGGGTTGCCTTTTTGGAGGTCTCGGGCGAGGAGGACGACTTGATTGCTACTGCAGCTTTCCGGTGTGCAAGAATAAATGTTAATGACTACTCGAAAAATAGAATACCAGCCACTAATAAGATATATCACGTGGAAGATATATCTTCCACGTGCTGATAGATATGCAGCACACTCATGTGGGCTGCTTCAATACAAGACGGCCCAATAGGCCGTGGACTTCGCGATCCTCTTAGGTACGTCATTTTGACTTATCTGCAAGAATGCACCGTTAGGAAGTTTTTTTGAATTTTCAAACGTAGCCATGTACATCTCGTTGAGCACTGACGCGAAACGGAAGGAAAATTGTAATTCAGAACTATTGAACGTGGATTTTAGACATTTTGTTACTATACTAAGATTTTTTTCCAATTCAAAGATGCTAGGCTCAGTTCATATATCTTAAAATGTGTGAAAGTGGGGGTTTATTTACTGTGGTAGATATGTGGGTTGGTACCCAGTAAATTTAAAATCAGTCGATGAAATGTTTATTGTTTGTACATATATCTCATTCGAAAATTTTGTCAATGATATATCTACTTATGACAAGTTGGGTGCTTCCGTATCGGTTCCAGGCATCTCCAAAATTTTGGCCCACTTTTAAGCAAAATGGAGCCTAAGATTAGAATGACCAGAACCACCACTCATCTTAAGACTAAATCGCGAGCAGTTTATTGACAGACTCAAATGCGTTGAGCACCCTACATATCGTTCAATAAACGGCCCCGTTTCACATTTAGCTATAAAACTCAGTCAGTTATGCAGAATGTTTTGATATCAATTTGCAGCAATCGTATGGTTCCCAAATATTAAGATCCCAGCAAAAAGAGAACCACTCATTTAATGCAGCGACAGTATTCTCGTATGGTCTAAACTTTTGTGTGGAAATCTGAGATCCTCCACCTGGATTTGAAATCGAGACCTCTCTCTAGTGTTTAGCTGGTCTGGCCAACTCAGCCATAGTACAGACCGACTCCTAGTAATCATCTTTACTTCATTTTTCATAATGATCATATAAGCCTCGCTGACATTAGGGCCTGGAATTCCAATTACAGGTACTATTTCTTGTCGCGGGAACGACTGTAAACCTGCGGTCATTCTTATTGAGCCCCCGCTCATGCCCACTAGCCAACAAGTCCGCTCCATAGCCTTTGACCTTACTTTTGACTCTCCTATATATATTCCTCTTGATCTGCAAGGCCAAAACCCCAAATTTTATTAAATAAATATGTTAAACGGATCTGCAGGGCCAATGATTTTGGCGTAGAATCAACATTTATGTTTTTTCGATGTTTTTCCCTGACCTTGCAGGTCCGGTCTAGATTTTCTTATATGTTTTCATGTCCGTGCCAATCACCGAAAGTCCAGGCGAAATCCGTAATGGATGCAAAGCCACTACGATAATTTGAAGTATTCGAGTTTTGGTTCCCGGTCATTTGAACGTTAGTGGTGATTCGGGAATTTAGCGTGTGGCAAAAATACAGAAGATTAGTGCTTTGTACTTACAAGGTTAACCAGCGGATTGCCATTATCGACAGCGGAATGTACGTAGACATTAATTGAACCAATCTAATTAGTGATTTTTTTTGTCAAACTTGATAACAGAAATCGTCCTCTTCATAAGCGAGGCAATTAATGTGCGGAGACTGCCCACGTTTTTTTTGACGTAATAGATTGATCTTGATTAGGAATGATCTTCAAGCTCGCTAAAAAGTTTGTTAATGAGTTGGCAAACGAAATAACTCCCCTAAGCCACAAAAATGGTTGACATCGTTCATAACAAGCGAGATGAATCTTTCTGTCAAGCAACGAGACATCCCTGTTCTGGACTGTAAAAACAGCTAGCTAGAAGGAATTTGTTAATAGCTGATAATATATTTCCTTGTTAACTTGTAACATCCGTTGGCAAAAGTGTGGGGGGAATCTTGGTTTATATTGTTCGGAATGGAACGATCTTTACAATCAACAATGGTTGTTCGTGTTTCGGTCGTTGTGGATTGCGGAATTCATTCGAAAGAGAGTGTTAGTATTACCTCTTGAAACAAGCACGGAAATAGTTGTAATCAAAGTACGGACAAGCCGATCTATAAGAGAAGACTTGCAAGAGACATGAGAGTAAATAGCATATTTCGTAAAGCTTTATATCTCCTTACTGAGTATCTCGAAGTCCCGGTGCACTTCGTTCCAACTCGAACAATGTCCACCATTCAAAAGGAAGACAAATATTTTCAATATTTTTGAATTGGTGAAAGTCAGATGAGAGAGAAAATCGAATCTGGGAATAAATAAGACAAAGTTGTGAAACGTGGTGGATAGAAGTGAAAATTCAATATACTTATCTGTAACTAGATCTTTTGTAGTACCTTGATCTAATCTCCCAAAATTCAGGGTAACCAAAACTAATTTTTGATCCATATGGTAGTCCCCAGAAAAGCAGGATCAGAATGACCAAATTTGGCGGGAATAACGATACAGATGCAAATCAAAAAGAGGACCACAGTGAGTTGTGCGCCATTTTTCGATGCGTTCCGAGAGGAAAATGTTAACATTAGCTTAACTATTCCTTGTGACCACTGCCTACCCCGATGTTAAGTACCAAGTTAAAGAGTCTTTTTCGGCACTTTCGAACTTTGCGAGGTGAGAGATTTAGTCGCTCTTACGCAAAACGCATCAGCGCGGAGATCAGCGAGAGCAGCATATCGCGTGCTCTTTCGTCTTCAACTTGGCGGAGTTCTTCGCTTCGGAAGTGCTTGGTGGACTAAGTAACTGGTCTCACTTTTCAGCACTGTCAACGCTTTTAGGCGAATTCTGCATTTGATGAAGAGAGTACTCTCAAGAAGCGGATCAAAGATACGATTCAAGCAGATCTCAACTTTGTATCATTAATCAATTCTCTCTAGATCTGAAATCTATAGCTATTCCAAGGCCGGGGGTAAGTCCGACATCAGAAAAAATAATCAAAGGAGCACATACAGAGGGGGGAAGTTTCATTGGCGCTCAGCAAAATATGCCTGGATTCTACTGAGTTTTAAACTTTTTTCGTTACTGTACAAATATTTTCCTGCAATTTGGGGGCAGGGATTTCCGTAAGCATTGCCCCCGTCCAATAATATTCGTGGATCAATTTCGTCAAAAAATGTTACGATACACCTGCGTTTGCACGCGGTTGTACCGGGCCACACTTATGATCGGTCAAAAAATGTGGAAGCGTGGGGTGGAATGCTGATTGGACGGGGCCGGGACCGCGAGGTAAGGGGCGAATGCTGATTGGAGGTGGGGAAGGGCACCCATTCGGGCATAACAATCGCCTTCATCGGGGATAAGTCCAGGTACATCGGGAAAAGTCCAGGTACATAGGGGGTAAGTCCGCAGTGACGTTGATAATGTGCGAACGTGCACAGCCTGTAAGTTGGCCTATAGCTTTGTGCATAAGTGAAATGCTTTTCCCACCATATCCGCGTGACAGGCTGTAGGATGTTGTAGAACAGCAGATAGGAGGTGAAAATCTCTTTGAAGATTAGTGGAGTTGAAGTAGACAAAAAAATGAGGATACAAGAAACGAGAAAGCATGCCGCGGTGGAGGTTTAAGAAATGAAACGAAGGTGCAGACCGAACATTCGGATCATCTTCGTGAACAGACAAACCAACTTTTTACTGAATTTTGCAACCAATCTGGGAAACATTGCAGAAAGATCTCTAGGATCGCGCTTGTCGAATTCCATGCGGATCATCAATAGACAGTTTGCCGTAAAGCAGAATTCTGCAACTATTCTACACCTCCATATTTGGCATAAAAATTTGAGCATTACCTACTCTGGAGTGTGCGCAAAGGGAAAATCATTTTTGCAGCTAGCAGACATGAGTATTAGCCGTGAGTATTGCAGAACTACACCTCCCTGTAAAGGATTAGGGGGGTAGTCTTATAGGTCTTAGGGGGTCTGAGAATGTCTTAGGGACTTTAGCAGGAGTAGGGAACTAGAGGATCTATAAGAATTAGGGGGTTTAGTGGTGTTTGGAAAGCAGAATTTAGAGGGTCTATGAGAATGAGTTGGTTTTAGGGGACTAGTGGTTATATGGAAATAAGGAACTAGGATAAGCGGTAACGGGAGGATAAGGGAAACCGGGGGTTTGGAAATTGGGAAAAGTTGTTTTATACGCTGAGCTGATTGGTGAAAATTGTTTCTACTTTTGGCCAATAGTTTTTGAGTTATTCGCACTTGAATTTTTGATAATTTTTTGAAAATTTGGAAGCATTTTTTTTCCATTTGTTTATATAACAGGACAAGAGAAAACGATTAGTAAGATTTGTGTTTAATTTTTTCAAACTGTTTTTATGCAAAAATTTTTTTCTGAGTCAAGTGTTAATGTTGAGATGAGCGGTTTCAAACAGTTTGGATCTTTTTTACATGTATATCTAAGTACGTTGGTTGTCATTTTATCTATTTTTACTTCCAGAATCGGTACGGGGTCGTTTTTGATTGTCAACTTGCATTCGCGGTCAAAAATTTTCGAAAAGATGGCAGTATTGGCCAAAAATGGACACTCGTTTTTTGTATTGTTCTGGGTTAATTAAGACGAGCTAGTGACTCCTGGAGCACTAGTTTTTGAAAAAGCCGTTTACTTTTGAAGATAGGGCAAATTTCCGATTTTGAAAGTATGGCCAATATGGGGTCATTTTGGGGGCCGGAGTTGGGAGAAGTATACGTGATACAAACCCCTAGAAAAGGGTTAGATTCATTATTAGTAACGTATCACGTGTTTTAGATATGTTTGTTGTTTGTAGACCTAATTGTTGCATGGGAACGTTGTAACCGAACCTGACCTCGGGATCGTGGTGTATATGTGCTGAAATGGGGGTATTAGCGCACTTTTGGACATGAAAATCGAGATTTGGTTTTTTGATGTTTCGAGTCCCTTTTGGCATGCTAAGGAAGTTAGAATTTTCAATTTTTTGTTCGAGGTTTAATTTTGAAGAGTCAGTAGTAAAGTTTATTTGGGTTGATTAGGGGGGGTTGAGGGAGCTAGGGGTACTTAGGGACTAGGGGTTTACTATTGGGTGCTCATTTTGAGGAGATTTGTGGTTCTGGCGGCTGTAGAGGTGTAGTTGTGTGGCGGGGACTCATTTTTCTGTTCATAATATCGTTTTGTACTGACCTTTATTCGGTTACTGCGATTTTGCTATGTGGGATCAGTTTGGGGTTCATATTGGGGTAAATTTAAGGGTTGCAATAGTATACAAATTGTGCACATTATTTATTAATCGATTTTAACACTTTTTGGAACTAATTGTTGGGTTTGGAATTTATGGTTGACTGGGAACGCTGTAGCTGAACCTGACCTCGGGATCGTGGGGTATATGTGCTGAAATGGGGGTATTTACGCACTTTTGGACATGAAAGTCGAGATTTGTTTTTTTGATCTTTCGGGTCCCTTTTGACATCCCTGAGCGTCCTGGAGCACTACTTTTTAAAAAAACCATTTAGTTTTGAAGATCGGGTAAATTTCTTTTTTTCTGAAAAAAGCCAAAGAATGGTCTTCTAGAGGGTTGTAGTTGCGATATACACATAACTATACAGAAGTTATCCATTCTCTACTACTCTCTTTAGTACCCTTCAATCTATGCTAGATGTAATTTCCAGTTTCTCCACGTCCAACCACTTTCCATCAGCTTTGAAACGTGTGGAGATCGTACACGTTAGGGGTATTTTAGGGTGTACACGTGTCTATCTCCCGGTCGAGAAATAGACACGTTTCTAGCTCCCGGTGGGCTGGGAGACATCTGAGGAGCCTGGAAATGATATTCCCATCAGAATAATCCCTCTAACATCAAAGCAGAGCTATTTGGAACTTTGTAAAACCAGGAAAACCTACAAATTATAATTCCTTTAGCTTCGAGAGCCATGCTCTCAAAATAGTTTCAGCTTTCCGAAGTGGAAAACTTAGTAAAGGCAGTAGATCAATGCTTCAACAAAAACTGACACCATTTGCTAAGTCTAGTGGTGCAAACAATGCCCCTGCCTCCCTTCTCACTAAAACGTCCAGCTTCCCTACTTTCCATCAGCTTTGAAACATGTGGAGATCGTACACGTTAGGGGTTTTTTAGGGTGTACACGTGTCTATCTCCCGGTCGGGAAATAGACACGTGTCTAGCTCCCGCTCGTCTGGAGACATCTGAGGAGCCTGGAAATGATATTCCCATCAGAATAATCCCTCTAACATCAACTGTACTCGACATAAATTCATCGGATCAAATGAAAAGGATACTGTAACGTTCAGTATTATACAGAAGCACACCCGTCCAGCCAAATACCCACTCTTCTCGTTCCATGCCCATCCCGGTCAATATACATTCCCCAACGTTTTTCAAAATTCTTATTGAAGAGTTCGGTATTCAACACAAGTCCAAACCCCGTCGAGTTAAAAAATCACTCCATTGGCTTGTCACGCATCCGTCCCTGAGGTGCACGAATTTTTTTAAACTTATAATCACAGAAAAAGTTACAGGATCTTCTCACAGCGCCAAAACAATCGCTTTTTTTACACTAATCTCAGTATTTGTCAGTAACCTAATCTTTATCAGCGTGAACTGTTTCCGTACCCGACGACTTCATCCCCAATACCTTGCCAAACTAAATTCATATATCAGGTGGACGGCTTCTCAATATCGGACAGCTCCAGGTCAGTAACTCTTGGAAACTATATTTCATTTCTCTGCTCCAAATTTGCCCTCAATTTTCCGCTTACTTAATCTTGCAACGCTCTGAAACTCTGCTACGGTTTTCAAGGAAGCGATTATCAAAGGAAAAAAATCAGAACCAACCTCTACTCTTAAAATGTTTTTTATTCGCACAAACTTGCAAGTTGAAGAAAGCCATGTTTTGTTCTCTGGTACAAAGACCCAGTCCACCTCCAGGAAGAAAGGCGTCCCCCTTCTGTGAATGCGCTCGACGAGCTCCGCAACTCGGGGATGGGTACCGAAAGTGTCGAAACTGTTCAAATGATGCTAGTTTGGAAGGAGCAAGGTAACCTCAAAGTTTCCCGCGGTATTATTCAATATGAGTATGAAAAACTTTTCTTGGATGATGAGAGCGGCTTCAGAAACTTTCTAGATTATCCGGAATCCTTTGTTCCTCATAATAAGGTTATTCTCTCACTGAATGAGCAGAAAGATAACTATTTCACCAAATTTCGAGTTCCTGTGCTTTCTAACACAGAAATTCATTTCAAAAAGGTTGCGGAACTAGGAAACTTGAGCGATGCGTGGATCGGGGCCCTCGTTGTTTCTCGGGCAAAGATAACTCTCTTTATGATATGGAACATTATCAAAAACTATCCGTACACTGAAAATCCATTTACTATGGAGTTTCGAGAGCATCCTCAAAGGTTTACGGAATCCAGTCAAATGTCTACCAATTTTCTTCTTTTTGTTCCAACAGCGAAGCCAAAATCGCTGGAAGAATTCCTTCAAAGAGCATCTGGATCACAAATTAGTGAAAAAGAATCTAAGGACATGCTAGAACGCTCTTTTCCACTATACGAGGGATACTATAGGGTACATGTTCACAGAATGCGGTCTAATACTGATGAAAATTGTCACTACGCGACAGTTCAGTTTGATGATTACGGTGGCACCAAGGAGGAAGAACTATGGCATGGTCGTATAGATTTCGGTCGCAGGGACACAACAATTGAGTCTGTGGGAGTCCCAGAAGAAAAAGATCGCGGATATCTTTCATTGGACATGCCAACTTTACTCAACTCAAAACATTCTAGGACATCATCAATTGGTTACGGTGACTGGGGTTTCACTGGATGCATTGAAAACACGGAGGTCTTCATGGTTCCAGACTCCACGAAAAATGAAGACCTATTTGAGCAAAATCGGAGCAAAGGGGCCATGAAAAATATCACGCGAAGGATACTGTCCAGAAACAAGCCTATTTACTCATCTCTTATGCTATCCTCTGTCGATAACAAATACAAGCTCATTTACGATGCTCCTGACTTCGAGGATATTCTGACCTGTTTGAAACATGGAACGGCTCCCAGTTCATCGAATAACCAGGAAGAATTTGAATATATATCTGAAGAAGCCGATGTTCAAAGCAAAAAGAGAACGAGGAGTTCAGCATCAGGTCCTAAAGAGGTCACTGTTTCAGGGTCCCCTGATTCTAGGACCGATGCAAACGACGTGAAATCTAGGAGTGGCTCTCCACCACAAAAAAGACTAAGTGTACAAATGAGGAAAGCTCGGTTCAAAATACGGGGTCTACAGCTGAACATCAATCATCACAAGGAGAAATAGTGGAAAGTTGTTCTCCAAAAAATCCATCCGCGGCGAAATCTCAAGTTCCTGAAGAGGAGCAGTTGTTCGAGTCAGAAGAAGATGCAATCGTCCCCTACTTAAATCAGGCATCGAGTTTGAAAGAAATTGAGACTCACGAAAGTTCGCAAAAAAACCGGTTATTCCCCTGAAGCTACGAAACAGCTTGAAATCACTGATTCATTGAGCAATCTACAGGTCGCAGACAGGGAGGCTACGAAAAAATTCCCAGTAAATCTGACACTGCCCATTCCAATGCATGAAGAATCTGAAGAACAGCAGGAATATGGCAGGAATCAAAGGAATTCCCAACAGCATAATCCAATTTTTTTAAGGGCGAGAGAAAGCGGAAAAGTAGTTTCCCAACAACACGTGTGTGGGTGCGAGTCAAATCTTTGGTTCATATTCGTTCCGGCGAATAGAATGTTCTCATGGCTTGGAAGTCATGATCGTTTTATGACTTACACACGCCGCCGTGCTCGTAGTTGGAAACTGCCGGAACACGCTACTGCAGCTTTCCAAGACCGCCCGTTCCAAGAAACGAAAGTACAACTGGTCCAGACCTACATTGCGGAACAGAATAGAATTCTGCTCCGCAAAGGTTTGTCCGCATTTGAAAGTCTTGTACGTACAACCATTCCTACGATGCCCGCTCTTCCGAAATGGGAGTTCAACTCTTGTGCCGTAGACGTGACACTAGCCCTTGTGCCGTCCCTCCTCCATCGTGCCCATCACATGTGCTTGTTCCCTTCAAAGGCAAACGGAATGTCAGCAGCTGTCGACATGCTGGCGACCAAAGTCCTTCATTTGCTTCATTTCTGCGATACCCCTATGCTATCGAGTAGGGTGAGAGAAACATGTATCGAGCTTGCTCGCGGAAATGGATGTACCATGAACTGGACCTGGGAAGCAGCGGCAAGTCAGGATTTTCTTGAAATTCATGACGTTTTACTGGATCTATATGAGCAATTCTTTAAAAATGATGGCATATCATTGCTCAAAGGCATATTTCCAGCGCGTGTCGCTGAAAGCTACCAACACAATGACATTCATTCCTGGTTGATGTCAATTATCCCCCAAAAGAAATTCGATAGAGGCTTGTATGTATTTGAGCTTGCATTATCTACAAACGAGAACCGAGATATGGATCATGAGAAAATTATGAATTTTCTGGATTGCGACTGGGATGTGGGGTCTCTCGCTGACAATGAAGACGTGGCCAGCAAGAAAGGGTCCATAGTAGGAATCATATCTCTTATGAAGCCCAGCTTGGTCCACTTTACTGCGGGCCTTCGGATTGACGGAACTTTTTATACCTACGATGGGATGAGATATGGCAATTTATTGAGCCGTTCTAGTATTCGTTCGACCTTTGGTAGCTCAGAGGGCCATTCTATAGATCGGTCATTGGTGTTGTATCTCAAAGGGTAGTGTTTGATTGCACAAACAAAGAAACCCCATAGTCGAGATAAAGACGGACATTTTGTAATGATATTAGAGCTCCATCGGCCTATTTGCGACATGGCGCGAAGTAAGGACTGACAATGGTCACATCAAGACCCTGAAGGGTCGACGGAGACCCCAGTTTTGCCGTTTTCACAGATTGAAATGTTTTTATTCTCTCGATGGGATGACATATCACGGCGTAATTTGCCCTCTGGGTATTATTTCAACCGTCGGTAGCTCAGCCATTCTATACATCAGGCATAAGTAGTTTATGTAGTGGCTTATTATTTCGCTTTGCGTAAAATGGAACCCTATAGTCGAAATAAACGGTGTATATGATCAATGGCACCTTTGCAAAATCCAGTTACGCTAATAGTTTCCTCGGCGCTCCTCTCATTAGAACGTCCAGCTTCTCCATTCCTGCAACTTCGGACCTTGTTGAGCTCGTACATGTGTCTATCTCCCGGTCGGGAAATAGACACGTGACTACTTCCCGTTCGGCGGGTAGACATCTAATGAGCCTGTAAATGAAATTCCCATCAAAATAATTCCTCCAACGTCAAGCATAACTATTCGAAACTTTGAAAATTTAAGAGAAAGTGCAAATTATACTATCTTAAGGTTCGAGGGTCATGTCCCAAGTCTTTCCAAGTATTGCAAGAGATCGATGGCAATGCTCGAGGATTATTTCCAAGTATTGTTGAAATCCCCTAAAACCTCCAAAAAATCCCTAAAGCCCCTAAAGCCCCCAAAGCCCAGAATCACTACTAGTAATTAGAGGATATCATTCGTATCTTCTGGCCTCAGCTTAAAGTATTCATCGTGACCTGCTTTATTTTTTGAAATAATCCTCGGTACTGCCCCCAATCTCAGAAGATACTTTTTCTAATAGAGCATGGTTAGCAGCAGCTTTCCTTTGGATAGCAGCGAGATCATTCTTCGCATAAGGAATAGATTCACTGATTTTCAAGTTTTGATCTGCTTTTTCATAAAAAACGCCGCTCCACTCTTCCGGGGAACGATTGGGGTAAAACGGTAGATCTCCACCCTTAAACTGGACGAGATTAATGTACACATAAGAATCACGTAAATAGCAACCGTAATTGCTGGAACCAGCGTATCCCGAAGCCTCAAGCTTGCTTGAAAGTACGAAGTTCTCATTGATAACTAATCTTGCTTCATTTTCATTTCCAAGTAGTTCGTTGTCTCCTTTCGTTAGAAAAGCTGTAAATTCGCTTTTCTCTTTGTCCATTAGGTGAAGAACGTAGGTTTGAGGGTCAGAATATAATGGGGTGCCATTTTCAGTCTCTGGAAACCCAACATATAAGCGAGTAAATCCAGAAATACCCGGAAACACTCGGACGAAATCTATTGTTTCCACTGTTTCCTTTTCTAGTATTTCCCTTAACCAAGTTTGCAAAACACGAGGCTTGGATAGAGGCCACCACACGAGGAACAGGTTAGTAATGCTTTTGTCTGAGGATGTTGCAATGCGGGGCGTTTGCTGTCCGCAGATCTTTCTTTCCCCTCACGATGTCCATGTATCTCGCGGTGATATCGTATAGTGTAACGATAAGTGCCCCAATCCACTCTTTCACAAACAATCTCGAGGCCATATTCTTCTGGATACC
Source organism: Kappaphycus alvarezii (assembly GCA_002205965.3). Taxonomy (NCBI): domain Eukaryota; phylum Rhodophyta; class Florideophyceae; order Gigartinales; family Solieriaceae; genus Kappaphycus; species Kappaphycus alvarezii. The sequence continues at coordinate 161,171 of NADL03000166.1, forward strand.
TGAAATGATAGGATTCTTCATTTTAAACAAACCTTCTTCATAGATTGGAACGTAAGCCAGAATCCCTTTCCTTTTCCCGCTCTCCTCAATAGATTTGTTGATTTTTTCAGAAGTAAATGCCAGTTCATACACCTCACCACTTGTAGAGTGAAATCTAACCGTTCTACCGTCCTTAGTCCCCACACAGGTTCCATGTTTAATTTTTTCCATTTCATTGCTTGAAAAAATGACAAGAGTCATTCTTTGGAGAATGACTTTACTACATGTTTTGTGCACATAGCGCCTCCAACGAATAAGGGGGATCTCGAACTCATTCCCCTCATTTGACGGATTGTCATAGCAGAATATCGCCGCAGCGTACACATTACCTTCAATTCTGGCTTCGACAATCATTCTGGAAACGGGAGATATTCTTAAAATGAAACGGAGAGTCTAGATTAAAAGCAGAATGACAAAAGGGGTTTCGCTTTATGTTAAAACAGATCAGGAGAAGGTGCTTTAGGAAGTCTTTAGGGATGAAATGCGTTTGGCTAATGGTAGATCCGAAGTGAAGGTTTGCTCGCAGTAGGTATGTACCGCCACGGTTAATCAAAAGTAGACGCCTAGAAAATTTAGTTGAGAATTGAGTGGCGCAGCTCTTTTCGATACTGTACATTGTTGACATAATTAAGGACAACACGAGTTCCCACCCTCTCAAGTTTTCACACAGGATGTATTAAGGAATCTACCACCAACCACACGTCTATCCACGAACGACACGTGTTTGTCACCCACTTGGATGCAGTACACGAAAGACACGTTTTCCAAACTCATGGAAATTTTACTCTAAAACATATTCATTATGTGCTACTGCCGCAGGAGGAGGCTAAATCATTTGAATAGAGCTTAACACTGAACGACAAGTATTTTTTAAACATTAATGTTTAAAACAAGCAGTATTAAACATTTTGAAAGAGAAACGGTACGAGATATTCTCGCTCACGATTGTTTCCGACCAAATATCAAATATTTACCCAATCCTGAGGAAATACTCTTTAAAAGAGAAGTTTTTTACATGTTACACAAGGGAAAAAATATTGTTCGTCGTGAGACTCTGTTTCTGAAGGAAGGAGAAAATTGTCTACTCGCGAATAGAGAAGACTACCTTTCCAGAAATCCAACGCTAGCAGACATAGAAGCATTTTCGTATGGATCTACCCCGGAAGTTATCTCTTCATTTGCCAAACTGAGTGTCGTTATATTCGATTTCACTCAATTTATGCCTGGTCTCCTCCTTAGGAAAACTTTTCAGCTCAGCAATGGCATGATAAGTCATTTTCTGCGAATCTATGCAGGAAAAGATGAGAGCAAAGACGAAATGAATTATCTAGATGTCATACGAGAGAAGTACTATCGAAATGTACCTGTGGAGGGCACGAGATAATTACCGCAGAGAATGAAAGTACATTGAACGAATCAGAGTTTTCAAATCTGAACAATGGGCACGATGGACCAACATTTCTCTTGAGGCAAGCGCATGATGATCAACTGGAGATGAATGTTTTCACTCACAACAGCATCTTCATCTCGAAAAACTTGAAAAACGAAACTCCTAGTTTCGTCAATGATAGGGTTAAAATGTGCAAAGTTTCGTATACAGAGTGTGGAACTCGTTTACATGGTGGATTTTTTATGAAAAGATCAGAAACATCAAGGTCAAGAACCGCTTCCTTTGGTATATCCTGGATCATTCTCGTGGAACACGGAACTAAGGTTAATTACTTGGAGAACGAGATATCCCCTTTTGAAATGCGCGATCTGTACATCTCTGGACTAACACATCGAAAGCTCTACTTCTATTGGAATGCAAATAGTGTGGCTTCCATGATCAATGAAGATCCCGAAGTCGATATTACTTTTCACCCAGCGTACACAGATGAGCAGTTCCTGGTCAGGTTATACGAAAAGGGCGCTGGAGAACTGAAAAAGGACAAAATGGCTTTGATTTGCGTCCATATCGAACCCGCAAAAATGTCTCTTCTACACAAGAACGGGAAGGAATGCAAGAATTGCGAATCTGTCGAGCTCTTTGGAGATTACGGAAATGAATACTCTCATCAATACTAGAAGTCTACAGATATGTGGATACCTATATGTGAGACATGTGTAGTGTGGGAGGCTTCTGCTTGCGTTTGTAAATGTGCCTGACGGAGGCTTCTTCGCCGAAGGGTATTTAGGGGATTTAGTAAGAAGACGCAGACGACACAATAAGCGAAGACTTTTGACGAAACTTATTCGTTAAGAATAACTCAGAAATGAAATTTAATTAAACTTAGACCACATCCAGAGTTTAAAGAACGGTAGCTGGGATAATTATGTTGGCTTTTCCGTCTCCCAAACAATGTATCATCTTTATTTGGACAAAAAACTGTGCACCTTTTTCTTAATAGCCAGCCGTAGTTCACAATAGAATACATTAAAACAACCTTTGCTATCCATTTCCATTTCTGTAATGAGACAGCCCATCCTCTGCAGTTAGCGGCAAAACCTGTACGAGTTTTGAGGGATACTATCGATTCAGGGTATGGTTACGACCTCCACTATTTCTGCCCGAGACCATGGCGCACCTTGGCCTTGATGCTATTATCCATCCCAGTAACGATATCGTGGATATGTGGGAGCTGTTAGAAGATAAGTAAAAGGATAAGAAGACTATGGAGAGGAAGAAGAAAATCTTCTGTTAAATTAAGCTAGCACCGGGGAGGTAGACACGACTGACACGTTTTAGCCGCCCACCCGGGAGGTAGACACGACTGACACGTGTATATGTTCCAACCGGGAGGCAAAGCACAGATGACATGTTTTCGAAGGCGGAGGATGCCGATATAGTATCCTTTTCAGCAGCCAGGTTAGGAAAATCTCAGGTAGTATTGAGTTGACCCTCTTCGTTTACGCATAAGTTTTACCAGGAATACGTCGTACAGTACTGTAGCCACCATTAAAATTAATAAATCAAGTGATTGCTACTGTAACATTCAGTATTATAGAGTTATACACCCGTCCAGCCCTGTGGGCATCGATCTCGCACACACCAGTCACACTCAGCGGCCACTTTCCGCGTTACACGCCGACCAGTTAAGCAGCTATTCCAAAAATTTAATCAGTCGACCAGTCTTGAAAGGGTCGATATTCTACGCAATTCAGACACCATCCAGCTCAAAAGCCGCTGCATCAAGTTGTCACAGATCCATTATTGAATTTCTCATTTTGTTCTGGATCTGTTGCCTCAATAATTTTACATTCGTCATCCAGCCCCTGACAGACCGGGATATTTCACGCAATCTTCAGTATTGGTCAGCTGCCTACAATCAGACAAATCATCGGCTCATTAGTTTTCTAATATTCTGAAATTCTGCTATCTCTGTCAAGGAAATAGATTTTTTGGAAGA